>JAEQBH010003154.1:0-172783 GCA_016808115.1 Tetrastigma voinierianum | reverse complement strand
GCATTAATTGGATTGTTTGATGGACTCTTTATGAAATAGGGGTTCCATCTAACCTTAAAGAAAAATTACCCCAAAGATTTTTGTGACACCCCAAATTCCAGGGGTCTTTCTTTTTTCTTTTTTTTTTTTGGCTTATGTACAAGTCGGCCACGATGTAAAATCGTCACGACAAATGCCTCAGGCGCTCGCGTCTCATGCCACGCTCATCCCACGCGCATGCCTGCTGCATGCTCATCCGCCGTGGGAGACAGAGCGCCTCGCTGCGCGCGACAAAGCGCTCGCTAGCGCGCGGCAGCGTCTTCGCCAGGCGCGCGTAGCGCCCCCGCCGTGCACGGTGAAATTGTCGCGACGCATCCTACCTTATTGGCAACACAACGCTCTACCTTCTAATCGCTGCGACATCGGTTCACTATGTCGCGACATGGAAACCTTATGTATCGGTGATTCGCCCAGCTCGTCGCGGCCGTAATTCCTCGTCGCTACTGCCATTCTATCGCGGCGGCGCCGCGGCCGCCGTGGCGCTACCGCTCGTCCGCCACGCGCCACAAGATAGCCTCTCTATCGCGCTAGCTTTCGTATGTCAGCAGAAGCATAACCCCTTGTCACAACACAACGCGGCCAGAGTTTCACTTCCAACCCCGTCAGGTAAGCAGAGCTTTCTATCGTGGTCAACTCTGTCACGACCTAAGAATCCTCTATCGTGAAAGAATTTCTCCCTACCCTGGCCAACTCTATCGTGACATAGAATTGCTTTGTCGCGACATAATTTCTCCTTGCCTTGGCTAACTCTATCGCGACATAAAAATACTCAGTCACGACAAAAAATATTCTCAGCCTAGCCAACTATGTCGCGATAGTAAAGCCCTTACTGTGGCCATTCCTTGTCGCGACATAGAACCTTATGTCACGACATAGAAAGCTCCTACATCCAACACCTTCTGTCGCGACATAGAAAAAATCTGTTGCGACACGGGTTCTACCTTCATAGTTATTCTCTATCACGACAATAAACCCTTCCAGCAGCAATGAACTATGTCGCGACATCATTTTTTTTTTCTGTCGTGACATAAACTTCCCTAGTCATGACCAACCCCTATCGCGACCTAGAAACATTCTATCTTGACGATTCTCTGTCGTGACAAGGAAAGTTTTTTCGCGACCTAGAAATCCCCAGCCAAGACCAAACATATCGTAACCCTGACCTCTTATCGTGACTGTCTCGGTCGCAACAAGGGAACTTCTGTCGTGACATTGTCACCTGTGTCAAAACATAAAACCATAAGAAAACAACTTTGTCGCGACTAGGAAAATCCCTGTCGCAACCCAACATGCAATAGCCTTTCTAGGCTTTTCCTGCATCTCTAGCTCCTTTTTTTTTTCTTTCCTAAACACCCTAAATTCAATATACAATAACCTTTTTATTACAAAGGCAACATGAAACCTATAAAACCTTGCCAAACTGTATTAATCATACAAATGAGTTTGATTACAACTCTTTTCTTCTTACATAAACAGAAACAAGGTTTTCTACCCAAAATTTAATGTAAAACCAAAAATGTTCGCACTTTACAAAATACATGAATAAGCCATAGTGATCCCACATTTTCACAACTAAGATCTAAATGTGTTTCATCCCCCGATGTACCTCCAAAGACTTCTGAAAATATTTTCCCACAACAAGGTGAGCAATGCCCAGTAGAGGAATTCTCCTATTAGGGTTACTCCCCACCTGAGTGCACATGCAATGACAAACACACACATTCAAGTAAAAATATGCACATTCCTACTCGAATGTCTACATGTCATGCCCCATGTCTCGAATCCTTATCAACTCTCTCACACATGCATTTGCCATGTATGAAAAAAACTGTTTTCAAAACAAAATATTTTTGTTTTTGAAAACTCATTGGACATTCTCCGATATAATTTATTGGACAACCCTCCGATATAATTCTATCAAGGTATCTGATAGGATTTATTGACAACCTCCAATATATAATTATCGACATATTCCGATAAGATTTGTTCAAAATCCATGTCATGCACTACACCCGCTTTCACGATGTCCCCGCATATGAAATACGGAATGCCATTTCATGCCAATTCATGTGTTACATGTATGATGAGTACTACATAAAAATATTAATTAATTATGGATAATTATATTTTCTACATATAATTCACATTCATCAAATATCTCACGTCAATACATCATATAAGCATATATTAACATGATTTTCACACAACCAACATGTTATTCATTTTTTAGCAATAACACATAAAACGGTATTAATAAATAATAATAAACCGAATTCAAATTCCGACTGCTCGAAACAATCTCAAATTCCAATGTTCGGGGCCCTAGAATTTTCGACCGAATCGCACGGCTACTCATGGTCTAAAGAACCTCATGTCATTAAATGACTCTTAGATCAAGAACAACCAAAGTAGAGAAAAATCCTTACCTCTTGGAGTTTGGCAAAAACCCTAGATTCTTGTACTCTACGCTTTCCCATCGCGGTAGATGAACTTTGCCTTTTACTCCGATGAAAACCGACGACCCAATCTCCGTAGATCTTAGAGAGAAGGTAGAGCTTCTCACTCCACTTTCCTTCTTCTTTATTTTCTTTTCTTTCTTTTTCTTTTCCTCATTTTTCCTTCTCTCCCAACGAATTGATCCAACTTTATTCAAGTGGGAAATCTCCTCCCCACCTTCTCCCCTCGCCCATATGTCCCTTCCTCATTTGCTTTCTTTCTTATCTTATCCAAAGACTGATTTCCTTTCTCTCTAGGGGTATGACACATGGCCTCATGGGTCACCCTCACACTTTTCAGAGGCCCCCTTTCCGCCGACCCGATCGGGAGGTTCGAACCGATCACTGGATGCCCAAACAAAACCATTTATCAAATACATTTCATTCATAAACTGCTGCTTTTAAATCTGGCAGGTTAAGTTTCATTGGGCAAACCCATAAACATTTACAATGATTCAATGCAATTCAATAGGCTATAAACATTTAACAAAATACATTTACAATGAAGGCATTCCATGCCTTTTCAAAATGATTTACAAAATAGATGTTCGGTGTTCAAATTGTTTTTACAAAATATCAACGTTAAAAAGATGCAGGAATGCAAATGTCGGAGCATACTCCGTAATTCTTCCTTTATGACTCGACGCTCCTCGATCTTGCCTTTTGTCCCTGTTCACTTGGTACCTACGCATTGATTAAAAACAATACGCTAAGCATTTTCATGCTTAGTGGTTCTATACAATTCCATTCTTCCGTTTCAGTTTAAATCAAATCATGAAATTTTACTATACAAAACTTTCAAATCTTTTTGGATGATCAATGTCAATACAATACATATACTTTATTTCAGCATAATAATCATTATGGTCTATTGATCATCCTAAATATACACTTTCGTATGTTATAAATCATTTATAACCAAATCATGATTTCCAACGTAATCGTTCATTTCAATTTGCAATCACACTTTTCAATACCAATATGTCAATAACTTCAAATCAATTCGACTTCTCAATTCCTTAACAAATTTAACCTATGTTTTCTAGATTCAGATATCTAATCACCTAAGATCTTACCTGGGCTGGCTACAAGCCAGATAAAACATTTTGTTTTATAACACGCGACGGTCTCCACGGTCATTGGGATCGTTATTAAAATCAATTTCGTGAACACTACCGATACTGTCCCATTGGGCTACGGATCAGAGTGACACATCAATACGATTGTTCTCAGCACGCGACTCAATTTCTATCGTATACTAATTTATCCTTAATGTGAATTAAACGGTTAACATTCTATTAAGGGCGTTCAAATCATTTATAACAAAGTGCAGTACAATATGTACATTTATATAAAAAGTTCATTTTCAATAATCATGCAATTTTCATATGCAAACATTTCACAATCATTTGCCTCAAATCAATTAAAACAAATCAATATGCTTTTCTTATGTATTTAGAACAAGCATTTCAAATATTGAAACGAGAATAAGAGAAGATAGAACAAACCAATCTTTCTCTTTCTTTTTGCCTTACTTTCAATCTCAATCCTAGGTTAGGTGATCCTCACCGGTCCCTAGCAAATCACACACATCACATTTAGTGAACTAGCACTCAATCACACTTAATCTAATATCGCCGAAACGAGTGAAGCCGCGAGACTACAGGTACGACGTTTTTCACTTAGTTTCATTCTTATTTGACCCCATTAATCATTTATTAGGGTTCCTAAACAATCTGCACGAATACGAGGCTTCTGAATGTAACCTAAAATTTCGCTTCCGTGACAGCCACTGGCCACATGGCGCAGCAAGGCTACGCTGTAGCTGGGCCGAGGGAGGTCTTTTTTGCTCTTTCAAATTCCTCGCCAGAATGGAGCCTTCGTTGCGACGAGGACTTTCGCCACGCAAAGGTGCCCCTTTAATGAGGCGATGGGCCGCTTTCCCGCCCCATTTTCCTTTGCATTTTCCAAAATCACCAAAACCCAAACTAAAACATGGGATTAACTCCCAAAGACATCCAAATACCTTCCTAAACCAACCATGAGCAAAACCCATGGATGGATTAGGGTTTTTCTAATCCCAAACATCAAATACAACTTTCTGCGCTTGGCCATACCTCAAATCATTCGAACTCTTCGCCTTACTTCTTCCTTCTTCCTTCGCAAGATCTCGAAAGCAAAAGGAATTATCACACCAATCTTTTGATCTTCACACACAAAACCCTAGCTTTTCCTCTCCCTCACTCTCAAAACGCTGTTGGCACAATGGCCATTCTAAGACCAATATGGTCTAATATCACTCATTTCTCCTGCCACAAGCCAGACTCCAACAAATCTATTTCTCATTTTTCCTTTTGGTCTTCTATTAGACTTCCATTTGTCATTTAATTCACTTAGCATTGCTTCATTCTCATTAGACCCTTAGATCCTCCTTCTTTACACATTTCCAAATTTGTCCTTTTCACTGAAGCTTATTTCCGGTTCAATCAATTTTTCATTTTAAAGATATAATATTTAATCATATACTCACATTTTCACTTCACTATTCACAATTTAACAATTTATCAATTTTCCTGAAACCCAAGTTTGGCTCGATTTATACTTTAATATATAATAAAAATTATTATAAAATTCTACGTATTTTTGAGGCTTACACTTCCCCTTTGTTTTAACTTATCTCTCCACATAACACATGTCTAACAAGCTACATCTTTTCCTTTTTTACTATTCATGTGTCATGTGTCACATGGACACATGCATTAAGTGGCAATTGCTACACCACATGACTCTCATGCCATGTGCACCCCTCACAAACTGCCATGTGGCAATTACATGGTCATGCTAGCGCATCTTCACTCCTCGCGGTCATTCGACACCGACACCAAAAACGTAGGCCGACCGGCTCCCTAATCACCGAAATTTGATTAGGTAACTAGATTTCTCGCGAGACAATTCCAACGGTGAAGTTCAGCCACACCCGAGATCAAGAAAATTTCCGTGCTTCAACTCAGATATTGCCAAGAATTACCATTTCGCCATTTTCTCTCGTATTAATTGAATTTTTTCCTTGGTTTTACAATTTTCTAATAGATTGATTTAATTTATTAATTATTATCCTTATTTCTTTTTTAAAAAAGTACACTTTTACCCCTAAATAGAATTTGGAGCGTCACAGAAGCTCTGGCAATAACTTCCACAAGCAAAATAGTGCCTAATTCTTCTACTTCTAATCCTAAATGGAGTCACGACATGTTCTTGAGGTACAATACATGCTACAATTTATCTAATCTCATGTACACTACTTTGGTTCAAAGAGGTTTTAGCACTTTTAGAGATGATAATCTTTATCAAGGAGAGAGTTGCAATAAATGTTTGCTAGCTTCAAACCGTTTGGTTTGGTGAAAACTAGCCTGCCTAAGCCGCTGATGGTCGAACCTTCGATTTTGACAATTCACAAATGGTTCGATCTACTCCCGATTCAAAGGGGGGAATCGAACTAGAAAGCCTGGCCACAATCTGCATAACCGGTCAGGCCAATCAATCTGGTTTGGTTTTTAAAACATTGGTAAATTTTTCATATGGAATGATGAACGAACTAATTAATTTTTAGTAACTACGCTGAATAGTTCAAAAGAGAGGTTTCATGATTTGATACCAATTTTATCAAGTGACGGAGGCAAAATGAGTTTTCCTAATGAAGTCGAGGAGCTTAAAGTTGTCAAGAGATTAGATAATGGATACAAATGGAAATTAAAATAATAAGAAATAAAAAGCATCATTAAAAGGAAGCTCAATTTACAAATGAGGCTCGCAATATAATTGGATCGATCGTGGTATGTGCTAGCAATAGCTTAGGAAATTAGAGTACATAACATGATGTATAGAACTCGCTAAGTTTGAATTTTGTAAGAAATTTATTTAAATGTGTGTAGTCGAACAAATAAACTAGTATCCTTGTAATCGATATATTAATGCATTAACAATGTTGTTTTTTAATAGGTGTAACCAAATTGGTATTCTTGTGTTGTCATGTGTTTTCGCATGTCAAAAGGGCATTTCATTAGGTATAAATTGTTGTAATTGAAGATCTCAAAAGGGCATTGCGATATTTTCTTCTCTAAAGGGGCATTACAACATGTGATGTCCTATTTTATTGGCATGTCAAAGCATTTCATTAGGTGTAAATTGTTGTAATTCGAGGATCTTAAAAGGGCATTACAACATGTGTAAATTATTGTAACTTGAGAATCTCAACTTCTTCGGTTCATATTCATTCGACATAATTACAATGAATAAATCGAACCATCAACGCAATCCAATCCATTCATTTCAATTCAAACCTATAATGCAATCCAATCCATAAAAAATGTTAGGCATAATGCAATGCATAAATCGAAACATGTTGTTGGTTCTCAGTCCAATCCAACAAAAAACCTATGTAAAATTACATATCATTTCAACATTAAGTATGTTGTTGATGCTTAATTCACTATCAAATAAACCTATGCATTAACCTAATTCCCAATCAGCTCTATTGTTAAAAAAAAACCTATGTGTAATTACAATTCATCTTCACTTCAGCAATCTAAAAACTCTATGAATAATTCACAACATCCAATTAGTTCACCCATCATAAAAAGAGATTCAGCTTCTTCATCATCATCGCTCATTTCGTAATTAGGTAGTATATCTTCTACTATGGATCTTTGAGAGTAAAATGGTGGGCAAATCAACTTGTCGACCATTCAGAAAGCATCCGTAGGGCTGGATTCCTAGTTGAGATGCCAAATTATATATTGCTTGTGACACTGGGGAACAAATGTACTTCGACCAATCATACCCTCCACTTTGTTGTCTATATTTCTTCTTATGGATCAAGCCGAGCTAATTCAACATGTGATGGGCCTACCTTCCTTGGTTGTCCTCTTTTCCCCTATTAAAGATTAAATTTGGTTAAACAAAAGAGTAAACATGTAAATAACCAATAAACAACCATTCTAACTTATGTTCTTGGTGGAATTTTAACTGGCTTGTTGAAGTTAGGATTATTTTTCTCCTTGCAAGTTCTGATGTTGTGTCCAACTCCTTTAGGCAATGATGTCATTTTCACATCCCATCTTTCAACTTCATTGTGTGTGCTTATGGATGTGATAAGCTTCTTTCAGCTTCTTCTTTTTCATTTACTTAGACCTTTCCTAGTTGCACCTTAAAAGGTGGAGGTAACATTGTGCACCTAAACTCCTGCATATCCGCCACTAATTGGAAGTACTCCAAACCTCTCATGTGTGCCTATAAAGTTTTCAAGACTAAAAAAGTTGTCAACAAAATCAACTGGATCCCTCTTCATATAATGGAATATTACACATCCATGGATACAGGGAATATCTGTTACAAATTAAAAACAACTTATTAACGTCAACCTAAGTGTAAAACATTCGTTGAAAAAATTAGAAATACAAGTATAGAGCACCACAAGTCCACCATCTACAACTACATGAACGTGCAACAAGTTCCACTATGAACTATTTACTAAACATTCTCACTTGAAATTGGTACCTCATTGCAGGCTTCACAATGCAATGCTTGGTATTCTTTCTAATACCTTCCAATTTTTTCCTTATTCTTGGACATATTTTATCTTTTACCTTTTTCATTAACCGAACTTGCTTCTCCATCCTCTCCATTAAATATTCCTTGATATAGTCTAACATTACAAGCAACAATTTCTCCATTGTTTTCCTAATGTAAGAATTGAAAGTCTTACATAAGTTGTTGTCAATCATCTCATACTTGCATCGAGTCTCTATGTATGCTTTACAAAAAAGACTTTCGGGGCCTCTCACACGCAACTGTAATGTCGTTCAAAGACAAAAACCAAGTTAGAGTAAAACAAAGACAAAAACCAAGTCAGAGTAGAACAAAGACAAAAAACAGAACAAAGAAAAAACAAGCATTACAACAAATAAAACAAACCCGAGAGCAATAAAAATATACATGTGCCTTATGGGAGCTTTATGTGCCACATAAAAACTGTGATCGAAACACTGTGAAACGGGATAATAACAAATAAGGATGGGACACAAACTTTAATAGCAATAAAAAGCATAATGAAATACTATGAGCCCTTTGATAGCAATAAAAAACACAATGAAACACAAATGGAAACAAATCAAGGATTGTTAGGCGTTTTCTCTCAAAGAGATTAAACTATTTAACTCCGCAAGTATACGGGCTTACAAGTAATATAGTGGACTCAAGGAGTCCGAATATCGAACCACAGGGAGGTGGGTAAGCACCACCGAAATTAGATGATATCTCTATCCAAGCTTAGCAAAGGGTGAATTGAGAAATTATGAGAAAGAAAACAAATATCAAAGGAAAATAGGATAAAAATTATGTTCAAGGTAAAAGTATGGATAAAGGGCTAGTGGTATTGATATAAAATGGACACCTTTATTATACCTATGCCAAATTCCTTTCTATTGTCTCATGAAAATGTCATCCAAGGCGATTCTTACCTAATTTGATTATAAGCCCTTCTCGAGGTCAAATAACCTACCAACTAACATTAGTTCCTTGCTTCTCAGCTCAACCCCAAGCATTAGAGATGCATTAAGATCAAAGAACCATAAAACCTCCTAATTATTGTTAATATCTCTATTATTCAATAAATTAGGTCGATCCATCTATGTTCCACTTTCACTCACTTTTCATATCTCATGAGAAATCACTTCCATATTAAGATTAGGTAGTAATCAATATGTAAATGGTACCAAGCATAAATCATCAGATAGACAATTACAAATAGACAATAAATAAGAGAATCGACGCATTAATATAAAGTTCATATCCATATACAAACAAAACCCCAGGACTATTAAATTAACATAACTAAAACTAAAATAAAAGAAAAGAATTGAAAGCATAATGGAAGAGCAAAAGAAATTGTGAGAAGATTATGGTCTTCATGTTTAGCTAAATCTCCGTAACATCTCCAGCTTCTTCACCAAACAAACATTCTACAAACTGAATCTACTCAAAACTGGAAACTAAACCTAAAAAATGGAACAAAATTCTCTAGAGAGGAGGAACCCTAAGAGAGAGCCTCCCTCTAGCCAAATTCGAACCCTAGAAATGTGTAAAAAATGCCCTTAAATAGGCCTCGAAAAATGGGCCAAAATAAGCCCAAAAATGGAAAGATAATGGGTTGCAATGTTGCATGGTTGTGATAAGACGCTTACGGCCGCGACTTCACCGAGAAAATGGCTACCACAAATTTCAAGAGTGATGTTTCACAACAGGACTCGTACGGGTTTTTGGTCGTGACATCACCGAGACTTGATTTCCACAATTAGCAGCAGGTTGCGACCTCACCGAGGTCTTGTTTCCACATAGAGTTGTAGTCGTAATCATAGTGACTTATGGTCGCAACCTCACCGAGGCTTGAATGCACAATTTGGTCTACTTTGCTGGCACACGACTGCGGGTAGCCATGACACTTCTGGCCGCAACCCAGGATCTCGCAATGCGACCATGGCTGTTCCAGTCACTCGATCACTACAAAACCTTCATTTGTGAGACTCGACAATCTCGGCCTCTAATCGGTCTAGAAACACCTGCACGGAATTTTTCGGCCTTAAAAACAGCCCGACCGCCTTATTCTCTCGTTTCCCGATTAGAGACTTTAAAGTTCCGCCTCTAATCGTAGATGGATTTAAGATCAAAATTCCGTCTCTAATCGGGAGACGGATGGATTCGCCTCCGACCACAGAGACGAATATTTGTTCTAAATCTGGCCTGCCTCGTAGATCTTAATATTCGGTTCGAAATCCGTCCCTGCTCGTGAGACGATTGATCCCATTCTAATCGTAGATCGAATTTTCTTTGCCCAAATCTCGCCCTCTAATCGCAGACTGATTTTATTCCGGTCTCGACCAGACGAAATTCTGTTTAAATCCGCCTCCGCTCAGAGACGGATTGATTTCGTCTCTAATCGAGACGTGACTCTTTCTGTTTGAACTCACTGCTCAGAGATCTGATTGATTCCGTCTCTAATCGAGAAGGAATTTTCTATTCAAATTCCATCTCCGATCAGACTTAATTTCTGTTTAAATTCGTCTGCTCAGATCTGATTGATTCCGCTTCCCCAATCGAGAAGGAATTCTGCCTCAAATTCCGCTCTTTATCGTAGACGGAATTTTTTGGTCTCAAATTTCGCCTCTAATCAAAGATCATGAAATATTCCGCCTCTAATCGTGAGACGGAAATTTTATTTTATTCTCGTCTATATATACTAATATTTTTTTGCTGATATGTCTCGGACTTTTCATACCGATCTTATTGTCATTCAAAGCCAATTATATGAAATCATTAAGATGTAGCTTAATAGTTAAATTAATAGATATCATTAAATAAGTTGAAATACACAATACTTTTAATTAATTATAAAATCAATAGTATTCTTAAATAACAAAATGGTAATATTAGTGTCAAATATAGCTACCATCATCACACCACGAAAAGCTACCAACTGTGATTTCATCTCGCTTCAGATCCGTCTTTGCATCTCCCCGTATTTGTTTACACATCTCCTCCCGCATTTGTTTACATCTCCTCCTCGCACTTTTCATTTTCGCTCTGCAAATCCTTAAACCGATCACGTGAACAACTTATTTTCTCTTCCCCGCATTAAGCCGCAATTTATCTTCTAACTCATGGTCAGGACCCGTCGCAGTGAAGTGCCACTAAAAAGGCAATGCTACAAGATAAGCTGATATTTCGTAGCCAATACCATATAGTCCATTTCTTCACTCCCGACATTTTTAACAAAAATTTCATTGTCATCAATCGACGAGGTTCTGACGACCCTCCTCCGGGGTCGGGACATATCTCTCCCGTAGGCTCTGGATGAAATCATCCTATACCTAACAACATCACATTAGAATTTATAAATCTAGTAATGAACAATTAACTATTAATATAATAAAACATTAAATTTTAATTAAGATGCTCACATTCAAAGCTGCTTTCATTGATGAATGAGCCATCACTCCTTTTAGTATGATCATAATAAACAACTCATAGTATGTAGGCTTCTTTCCCAAACTTTGTTCCTGTGAGTTAAAAACAAAAAATGTATATAATGTGATCACACAATTAAAATATTATTGTAACAAATTTTCTTATCGTAAAAACCTAACCATGCGTTTAGCATGTGAAGAATGTGATAGATCCTCCCAGATAAGTGGCGTGTCTCACCAAATTGTCGAATGATTTAGCTTGTTCGACGCGTCTTGCTATGTACTGTGCCATTGAATTCATCATTCCATGCATTCCAAATATCATCAAACATACCGGCTCGCTTTCTCGCATTCTTAATGGTCCAAATGAAACTCTTGTATCTAATAGCCACTGCTTCTCCCAAAGAATCTCGACTATGCCACTATTCGATCCCAATCGAAAATATTTCTATAAATTTGCAAAAAAACAAATAGTTAGTACAATAAACACATTTTATATTTTAAAAATTACAATATATTTGGAAAGAAATATCGCCTAAAATCCTCAAAATACAAATCTTTAGTGTTCTCGAGAATGCGTTCTTCCAAGTATACCCATCCTCGTGGAAGTCACCGTCGAAAGTCTTAGTGATCATCCGTGAGCATTTTTCGTGAGGCAACAACCTATGATGAAAATTACTTTGTTAGTTTATTGAAAAGAGTTAATACTACTAAACAAATAAAGAAGTCACTTTTCTCGTAATGATATTAATCGTGATTAGATTGACAATTAAATGCAATTGACTTAAAATTTACTAAAATGACTTGAACATATATTTTTATCCAAACCTATATGTACATTGTGGACAAGTGTTTGCGGTTTGAACCTTCTTATGTCAAGTCAAGAGATTAGAGTAATTAATGGGATAGCTCAAGCTCTAGCGACTCTAAGAAAAAATGACGAGATAATGGGCTCACTAACTAATCTAAAACAAAAACCAAAACAAAAAAAAATTAAGTTGACTCTTTCGGCCACATTTGATTACATAAAACTAAGAGTATTCTAGTGCATTGGTACATGTCAATTAATTAAATGTTATCAATTATGACTATCTTTCATTAAAGCACTTGAGTGGTAACTAAATTCCTAGATTGATGGAGGTAATGCTTATGACATGTTAATACAATACATGCTTCTATTTGCATTATTAGAAGAAAATTAAGTTGATGAAAGCTTACTCTCGCTCTCAATAGTGATCACATCTCTGTGGTCAAATCTAGAAGCACCATCAATGTCACCTCAACATTTATAGATCTCGCCATCAGAGCGTCGATGCAGAAATAATTTCAAATTGTCATGGTGCTCAGGCCAAGGGAGGAGGTGATGGTCAGATCAAGGAATTCCAGATTGTATCATGGGAGCCAACTGGGTCTCCGTACATGATTTATCTCATCAATAGACTGTCCAAGATCTACTATTATTATTACCTCTACCTTCTCATGGTTTCCTCCTCTTCCTTACCTCTACCTTCATGGATTCCTTCCTCTCTCTCCTTTTGCATCACTTACCCATCTCGCACATATGATGGTTAAAACCAACAACCCAAGAATTTCATCAACAAGCATAAAGTGTTAATCTACAAGCATAAAGTCACTCAAGTGTATCTTATCTTGAAATATGATCACAATAGCATGTTATAATATGATACAAATTGTAAGTACTTACTTTCTACTATAGTCCTTCCCTGATTGCTTAAAATATGATCACAATAGTTGTAAGCAATAACATCGATAGTATAAAAAATAGCATAACTCATACTTGTTTTTGTATAAAGGTATCATGCAATTCATACTTAACCTAATCATTTGACATTGATTCTAAGATAATGATTTTAATATTCTTTTTTTTTTTTGATAGCATGATTTTAATATTCTTGAGAGACAATAAGAGTCTTCTTTTTTTCAAAAGATAATAATCATAAATTAGATATAGGTTTCTGGGGGCATTAGCCCACTGTATCATCCCAAGGCCTTGATCATAAATTGCCTGGGAACCCGGATTCGAATAAGCTCTAGACAAAGAACCACCTAGCAACCTGGATAATTATAATTCAGGACTGTGCCATGGAATCGTGATTATTAAGCCCAACAACATTAATAAGAAAGAAAAATAAAAAAAAAAAAGAAACAGCCGATGTAGAGCAACCGAAAAGGAAAGATAGAAAATATCTCTAACAAAGAATCACAATCACAACCACCACGACACTACTCCTATATCTTCTCTACCCAAATCGCAATAGCAAAAATCCGCATACCAAACTCAATCAACAAAATCTTAAATGTAAACGCATATGTAGCCCAAATGGAAAACAAAGTAATGAAAATGAAACTAGTAATCCATATCGGGCTCTCTAATAGCTGCTAAACTGATGAAACCCCAATGTCTAAGTACTAGCCATAATAATCAACTACCTAGATATACTTGAAGAAAAATTTAAAAAAAAAATGGTATGGTTTTCTCACATGATCGAACTCAGCACACCCAATAGAGTAAATCAAAGCATCAATCCGCAAGATAATGGAAAATAAATATTAATCATTAATAAAAAACACTCTCATTTTCCCCATGATGAGTGCTTAAAACACTCGGGACACCGCCGCCTCAAGATTTTCATGTCGTTTTCGCATTATTTATATAGTTTCGGGTGTTGCATCTCTTATTAAGTGTCATTTCGAAATACGTGCTCGGATGGCGCGTTGTTAATATCTTTGAAGCTTTTTGGAGCAATAAGGGGTAAGCAAGAAGCACTGCCACGTCGCGACGTCTCCACGTCGCGACGTCACCAAGTCACGACGTGGAGGTCAACCATTACGTAAGTCAACCCGCCCACGTCGCGCTGACAAGTCCCCACGTCAGCGACGCCATCACGCCGCGACGTCACCAAAATTCGGATCTCTTACTATTAAATGCGAGGGGCTCGAATCTAGGTATCAAGGACGTGGCGCGTAGATACCAATCGAGAACCCGCACTACCTGAATTTCCAAGGATTTCGATCTGTATTAGTTTTTCCTTATTGTTTGATTATTTGCGGACTGCCATGAGGATGTTCTTCATATTACGATATTATTTCTTTTCCTTCATGATGTTCTAAACTTCTTTCTGTGGTTACATCAAACCCCCGTCATGCATAATGATTAGAATTTCAACCTTTCATGTTAATCAATTGTTGTTAATTTATCACATCTGCTCTATACTGGTGATGCTAATTATATGATAACATCTCGGCCAATATTAAATATTACTTACAATCAAGATCCGAGATTCGAGAGACAGAGGGTATTCAGATCCGTAGAGTGCAGCCTTTAGCCGATTCAGGGTCAGAGATATTCGAACCCGAAGGTGGTTTTTGGGTTGAACATTACATTTCGACCACTCGAGCCGAGATAGAGATATACTCGATTCTATTCACGAAATGTGCGAATATACCTTTAGAGAGGATATTTCAGTGCAAGATCACCTCGCCATTGATATGTTATAAACAATCAATAACAACATCTTTAGAGAATAATCCATCTAATGTGACAGGGGAGATTTAACCTTGAAGTTCTTACATTATCAATTCACAAAACCAATAGCTAGTTACGCTTAGTATTTAAATCTCCATCTTTAGAACTATTTATCTCGTATATTGTCACAAAAGCAGAATCAGAGTCAATTCATCTTTCCCCGTGGACCGATACTGCATTAATTAGTACACTATATTACTTGAGGCGACGCTGCAGACTTGCACAGATAGGGCGATATTTTACACACCACGCTTTCTACCACTAAGTTGCGCTGCCAAAGGCTTAAATTGATATATAGTAAGTATATAGATAATATTCAATTTTTCTTTTTATTTTTTTTGTTATTTTAAGCAAGTACTGTAATTGGGTTTTGTTAGTTTGTGTGTTATTGCAGTACATGTTTTAGTGAGTACATGCGACAGCAAAACCGAATTAACCAACACTTGTGTGATCCGGAGCCGAAGACTTCAGATAGATCGCGCCGAGAATGAGAAGAACAGAACAGAGAACGCCAATAGTCATGGAAACAATCAAGAACAAGATTTCGCGTGGAACAAATCGACCACAGAAGCCGAACTAGAAATCAAGCGCCCAGCCATTCATACAAACCCAGACGATCCATGATGCTATTGTGATGAGTTCGTTCTAATTCTCCAACAATTTGTTCAGACAAAGAATCGTGACGGCCGCCAATTCAAGCAAACAATTTTGAACTTAAGTCACCACAAGACAAATGCTTCGTAACATATTGTTCCATGGACTACCCCATGAGAATCCGAACATGCATTTGACTAACTCCTCGAAGCTCATGATACCATCAAATACACCTGGTCACCAAGAAGCCTTAAGATTGCTGCTATTCCCACTTTCACTGGATGTGAGCCACATCACAATCCGGGCCACCACCGATTCCATTACCACCGAATGACCTCGTACAAAAATCCCCCGACCAAAGTTCTTTCCACTATCGAAAATTGCAATAACCTGGTGCAAGAAATCAACACATTCGTCAATCCTGAGGGAGAGAACCTAGCAGGTTATCGACAGTTCCATGAATTGTCGCTTATGCCCACACCATCGCTTCCAACTCGTATGGATGCAGTTCACACTTTCTTACAATGGTTTGCAATGCAAACTAACAATGATCGATGCTTCAGCTGGAGGAGCATTGATGAAGAAAACCACCGACCAGGCGTATGAGATTTTAGAAGATGCCGCGACCAACACTAATCAGTGGCCCAGAGAGAGGGCTACACCAGTAAACACGGTGGGTGGTACAGACAATGCAGTTCTCAACAATCTGGTCAATCATGTGGCACAGCTAACTAAGCAGTTGAATAGACAACAGGGAACAGCTAATGCCATACAGACCAACCCTCGGGAATCAGGTGACTTCATGGACAAAGATAGTAAAGGCAGATTTGGCCGCCTGAAAACCCTACAAGAGAGCGTCATGTCGAGGTTTAGCCAGAATCAATCACAACCACAAGAACCGTATGGGGAAACAATACCGTAATCTTAATCAGCGGGCGGTGGCGTGAATAATCAGCATAACTTAACAACCAAGGGTATGGATGGCGGAACAATCAGAACAATGGGCCATCAACCCGAGCTAATGAACCAATTTAAAAGAAGTCGACCTCGAGCAAGCCCTAGCACACAAATGCTAACTTTCATTCTCGCTCTTCATGAATGAGACTAAGGCAAACATGCAAATGCAAGCAAAGCAACCCATCTGGGCAATCATAAAGATACTAAGGAGGGGTTGAGGTACAAAGATGGGGCAAATGGCCAATTCAAGGACAGAGAGGCGCAGGTCGCCCCACAAATTCGTAGATAAACCCTGAGGAGAGGGGAAAGAGTATCAGAAGGCCATCACTCTAAGGAGTGGAAAAGAGTTGGAAATCCCGGAGTCGCAACTAGCAGGAAGAGAACAGCAAATTAAGGAGCAAGACCACAGCATCCTAAAAGACCAGATGAAAGATGAGCAACCCCGAGAAACTAGAGCAGTCAATGATAATAAAGTCAGGGAAGAAATCAAGAAACGAATAAAATCAGATGAACCTGCCATACCAATCCCGTATCCTCAAAGGTTAAAGAAAGGTGCAGGTTGCAAAGCCGACATCTTCAAGAAACTACATATTAATATACCTTTTTTGGAGGCACTGGAGAACATGCCAAGTTACGTGAAATTCATGAAAAAGATCTTAGCTAGTAAGAAGAAGTTGGAGGAATATGGGACCATAGCGAATCGAGGAATGCAAATATTATCCCGCAAAAGAAGCTCCCCAAAACTCTCGTGATCCCGGTACTTTGCCATAACACCGTCTCATGTGGTCCGCATCCGAAAAGCCCCGTGTGACTCGGGGGCCAGCATCAACTTGATGCCGCTTCGATGTTTAAAAGGCTTAAGTCAAACCAAAATCGACCACAACCGCCTGCAACTCAGATAGTCTTATCAACATCCCTGGCATAATCGAGAATGTCCTAGTAAAAGTTGCACCACCCCACAGACTCGTCATTCTAGACACGAGTGAAGACAAACTGGGCCCAATCATACTTGGTAGACCCTTCCCGGTCACTGAAAAGCTCAAATCAATGTGCAAGAAGGTGAGCCTGTAATTGAGAGTTCAAGGAGACGAAATCACTTTCCATGTATTCCAGCCCATGAAGCACCCGGACGACGATCCCAATGAAGATACCTCAGAACTTCATTACACAGAGATTTTGCAAGACAATGCGAATAACTTCCAGGAAAAGCCTATTATTGCACAGCAAGACACTGAGAAGGGCAAGGGCATGTACAGAAGAGTATTTCATCCACCTTGAACATGGGGTGTACACACTAAAAGGAGACGCGTAAAAATTTCCCACTTTCTTCTACGAATATCGCACACTGAGATTCAGGGACGTCGAGCTAACGACATTAAACATAGCGCTTCGGGAGGCACCTAGCTTGTGAATCTTATTTTTAGTTTACGCCTATTGTTGTTTTTAGAAATTTTTGAATTTTTAACCATCCATGATCGCTGTTTCGCCACGGGTTTAATCTGTGAGACTGAGGTGTAGGTCCGAGACAGAGGGTTCAAAGTCCGAAAGTGAAGTTTACAAGTGGAGAGTTCTCAAAATTGAGGTTTTGGTATAGAAATTATCTTGGGAGATTTTTCCACGTCGCTGACGCGTGAGATTCACGTCGCGACGTCATTTTTGAGTTTTCTCTCGGTCACGTCAGCGACGCATTTCCCACGCGCCGCGACGCCAAAATTTCATCTTCCACGCCGCGACGCGGATTTTTCACGTCACACGCCGCTTTAACACTCGCCACGTCAGCGACGCATTCTCACCGCCGCGACGCCAATTTACGAAGCTTTCGCCACGTCGCGACGCGGATTTTCACGCCGCTGACGCCACAGTCATTAATCTCGCACGTCGCGACGCGGGTCCCGCTACACGTCGACGTCATTCGTGTTAGTACCTTCCTCGCCACGCCGCGACGCGGGATTTTTCACGTCGCGACGTCATTTTGACATGTCCTCTGCCACGTCGCGACGTTGTTCTACACGTCGCGACGTCGCCTACCAAGCTCGCCACGCCGCGACGGCCCCGCACGCCGCGACGTGAGACCGGTTTTTAAACCAGAATAGGCCATTTTCGCCTTCATTCGCACAAACCTCTCCCGAAACCCTCAGCTCCTCGCCACGGCCGCGTGGACCTTCGGCTCGTGTACTTCACCACTGGGGACTTCCATCTTGCTCGAACCCACCGTAGTCACCCATCAGAGCTTTCTAGCTTGATCATAGTGGCTCTACCACCGTGTATCCGATTCTAAATAGTACATTAGACTGAGTGGTTTATTTCCTAAAGGTTTTCATTTAGTCTAGAGTCCTCAGAGGTCTCATTTCAAGTTAACTAGGTTCTTTAGAGTTACTCGAGTCATATTTGGTCGTGTTAAGTCTTAAGAAGCCAGTCCCCTGCTGGTGTATCGCACATTGTGTGCTCTGAAGTTTTGTCTAGATTAGGATGTCCGGCAAGCCGCTAAACTATTTCGGCCATTTTAGGCCCAGCCGTTGAGGCCCCTGACCGCTTCGACGCTCGCGCTTTCAGAACGCTGATGTCTGGATCTGCTAAGATAATTGGCAAAAACCGATCCTTTATTATGAAAAGGGGTTTCACCAATTCTCGACGAGTTTTTCAAACCATCGAGGCCAAGGGTTGGCGTGCTCTGTGCCAACCCCCTCGCCCAGCTGCCATGAGCGTAGTTCGGGAATTCTACGCCAACCTCGCATCCCACGTCCTCAAAAAGGTCAGGGTGCGAGGTGTATTGGTCGACCACACGAGTCGATCAATAGCTACTGGCGGCCTCAGCATATCCCCATCGCCCTTTGACGCTTCCCGCGAACACTTCTGACTACCATGAGGTCATCCGAGTGTCGTAATTAAAGGTCAGGCGGAGCGCGATCAATAGCGCGTCACGCCAAGAAATTTCGCTGCCAAGCATTCGCCCATATTCCTAAGGTGTGGCATCACTTTATCACTCGCCTTATACCGACAATAATGTGTGAACGCCAAATAGCCTGCTCAACTATGCTATCCTCTGGGCCGTGATATACCATTTATCAAGGTGCTGATCAGGATGCCATCCTCCATAACCGATGTAAAATAAACCCGGGACACCCTTTTCTAATCTTCACAGGCCAGCCCCTCGACTTCACAATGAGGCCCGGCTTCATCCTATCAAGGCCACACCACGCGGACACACCTCGGTGTCCCGCAACCCGAGGGGCCTGCGACGCCATGAGCCCTCGACGAGGACGAGCTTCCGACCATGTGGCTCGCTATGGATTCCCGTGACACCCAGAGGACATCGCGCCCCCCCGTCCCGACCTCCCCCACCACCTCCACCCCAGCCAGCCCCGGGGCGATCGGTCCCTCCAGTCCTTCCCTCCGATATCAGGACCTAAGTGATCTCACTCACGAGCGCTTGAGACGCACTCGGATGAGACACAGGAGCACCGAGTCCTCGTTACTCAGGACATGGAGGCGCTGCGTGCTGACATGCGCACAGTTCTGGCCAATCAGGCCATCATCCTTCAAGAAGAAGAAAGATGCAAAGCTCAAAATACAAGAAGCCTATAGCATTCCACTGGGCCACCGCCACCGCTCCAAAGGATCTCCAGGAGTACCTTGCCTTCTATATTTTTATATTACCGTGGGACACTGGATCTTTGCTCGGGGAAGGGCATTTGTTACGTTTTATTTCTAGCCGCTTTGTTTCCATTGTTTCGTGTTAAGAGTTTATAGCATTTTTGAAGGTTCGTGATATGAGTCAGGTTTTATTTTAGTACCGCATGCATCCGTAGCGTGTTTAGGCATTGTTTGAGTTTTGGTCTGCTTGCCTTTTTGTGCATTGCATTTTCGCTTATGATTGATGAATCATTTGTTAGTTGTCAGATACATCCTCATTTCGTATATAGTGATAGTTGCATACATGTATGTCCTGCTGAAAATTGAGGATCATTTTTGGATTGATCGACTATAGAAGGCAGGTGTTCGAGGCATATAGCCGCGTGATACCTGTGAATTAGGTTGAATAAGTGAAAAGGGCTGAACTAATTCCTGCAAAGTAAGACACCAATTCTCAAAGACCCCATCGCATACCAATACTAGTGACTTGCAAGAAAGTATGCATGAGGTCGAATTCACTGTGTGTTCAACTAACCTAGGAGATTCAACCATTCAAGGATAGACACCTAATGAAAGAGGATTGCCAGGCCCCAACCAAAAAGAGAAAATACAAAAACAATAAAAGAAAAGAGAAAAGAAAAGAAAAAGAAAATGATAAAAATAGGTATAAGTATAGAATAAGCGGGATCATCCAATCTAATCCCGGCACAACGAGGGCCTATCAAAGCCTAATGCCCCGAGCCACAACCGGCCGGAGTCATTGACTTCACCATTCCGCTACATGGGATGAAGATGGATCGCTCACGCAACCTAGCTACTGAAATGGGCTGAAAGGGTTCGGGTGAAGTTTGAAGGAATTAATGCCCGGTGCCCTTAACCAACTCGTGGGGAGTCACCAATGGAACCCCGCTACAGGACACTTAACTAAACTCGTCGCACTAGGTTCTTTTTCCTTTGCTTTTGTTACATAGAAATTTCTAGTTTTGTCATTATGAATAACAAAGGTTTCGTGATCCTTGTTTAGCTCCGCTTCTTCCTAATAGGTGTTGGAACTTAAGTTCGGGGTATTCAATTTAGGCATAGATTCGAGGCCATCCACCTATGAGCACATAGGGTTTTAGGAATTTACCATTGAATACTATGTGAGTCAGATGACTAGTCATTTCACCTACTTCAATCGGTTACCGGAAGTCAAGTATACGTATGCCTTCATCAACATCGAGTTAAACATTGAGTATGCGACTTAGTCCAAATTGATCCATTATTTTCGAAGATGAGCACATTGTCTTAGTGTTAGTCGCATGGTGTCGAGCGTGTGTGTCCTTGTTCAGTCGCCGTCAGATACAAGAAATTGCCTGGGGTGTGATGAGTGCTTAAACACTCCGATTACACTCGCTGCCTCGCATTTTCATGTTGTTGCATTATTTATATAGTTTTGGGTGTTAGATCTCTTATTAAGTGTTTATTTTGAAATACTGTGCTACGAGGCAAGAAGAACATCTTTCGAAGCTGAGCACAAGGAGCAGTAAGGAAGCACCGCCACGTTACACGCCTCCACGTCGCGACGTCACCAAGTCACGACGTGGAGGTCAACTATTACGTGTCAACCCGCCCCATCGCCGCTGACAAGCCCCCACGCCGCGACGACACATCACGCCGACGCACCGCACTCGATCTCATCATTAAACGCGAGGGGGTCGAATCTGTGTGGCACATGATCGCTACAGAGATACTTAATCGAGAACCCGCAACACCACTCAAGGATTTCGATCTTTGTATTAGTTTTTCCTTATTGTTTTGATTATTTTATGGATCACATGAGATGTTCTTCATTACGATATTATTTCTTTCATGATGTTCAAATTTTCTGTGGTTACATCAAACCCGCTGCATAATGGATTAGAATTAACCTTTTCATGTTAATCAATCAAGGTTAATTTATCCATCTCGGTTTCTACTGCATGCTAATTATATGATAATATCCGCCAATACACATACTTACACCAAGATCCGAGATTCGAGAGATGAGGTATTCAAAGATCCGGGGTAGAGTGTTTTAGCCGATCTCGCACAGATATTCAACTCCGGGCGTGGTTTTTTGGTCGAACATTACATTTCTCGAATACCAGTGAGATAGAGATATACTCGATTCTATTCACGAAATAGGCGAATATACCTCGAGAGAGGATATTTCGTAGGCAAGATCACTCGCCATCGGGAGCATGTTATAAACAATCAATAATAACATCTTTAGAGAATAATCCATCGAATGTGACAGGGGAGATTTAACCTCAGTTCTACATTATCAATTCACCAAAACCAATAGTTTAGTTACAAGAGCATTTAAATTCCATCTTAGAATCATTTATTCGCATATTGTCACAAAAGCGTAAAAATCAGAGTCAATTCATCTTTCCCCGTGGACTGATACTAGTATTAATTAGTATTAATTATACACTTGAGGGGCGACGCTGCAGACTCAAGGCAGAGAAGGATATTTTACACACCACGCTACTCTCGCTTCACCCCAACAAAGACCCAAATCAAACAATTCACAAGAAACAAAAAGAAAATCGCCGACACTTCTTGGAACCATGAAAAAAACGAAAAGAAAATTCAAAGTCAGGTTGATGGGTATGTGATACTTACTTCAATTCGCGATTTCTTTCTCGCCTGTGGTAATGAAGCTATGATCAGGCACAAATATCACCAAACCCCAAATCAGTCTATAGCCAATGACCTGGGTCTTCACTCGATGTACACCAAACAATCCTGATACCATTTATATTATGCTTCAGTTTTTATACTCATCCTTGGAAAGGTAACAAATTTTCCAATAAATTTCCAAAGCATGTTATTTAATGATACGAAAAAGAAAAAGTTTCTAAGAACAAGTAGAGATTCAAGAGAGCAAATATACTTATTTATGATTATAGACTTATGGATATAAACCTATTTCTCAAGTGCAAAAGTTAACTATTAAAAAGTTTCGTGCCACTCAAAGCAAGGATCACATACCCTTTCCCTAAAAAAAAATACTAGAAACAGAAACCAGCACAAAATTCCAAACTCATCTTTTCCCATTACATCAAGTGCCGTGTTATGAGCAGAAATTTTGGACAACTAGTGATTATAATAACTTGGGAGATAAGTTTACTAGGGTGTTTCAGAACAAGATTGCAAAAAAATACTACAAATAAGCAAAGTCTTCATCATCATCTTCATCTTCTGATTCAGATTCCAAAACATGTTCAATCTCATCTTCGGATTCAAATTCATCATCTTCTACATCAGAACTTATATCTCCAACATTTGGATCATAAGAAGACGCTAAGATCATTGTCCTCCACCACCTCAATTTGATGTAAATTAATTTCATTGTTCCTAAAGGCCAATTTCCTTAAGATTGAAGAAGTTTTTTCGATACCAGCATCTCTACACGCTTATCAGCTTTAATTTTACACAGCTTATTCAATCCGTTCGTCATTTTTAATGAAGGATATGGTACATAATATACTGCACGCCAAGATTGCAAGTATGAATGGCTCCATAATTATTAAACCTTCTACTTCGTTGACTTCTACGAGGTCAGAATTTGGGTGCTCTTAGTACCATGCCAGGCTCATAACAAACCAATCACATTTAAATAGAACCGCTCTTTTGAAATGGATAACCAGGATACCTAACTCCAATATCTCTATCAATTCGACCACAATAATCACTAGCATTCTCACCATAGTTTGTACCCTTAATGCAAACACCACTGCTCTCGGTAGCTCAATTGGGCCCCATGGCTATAGTATGAAATTTGTACCATCGACAAAGTACATCGATACGACAATATGGTCTTTATTCTATTCCTTTCAAAGAAGAGCCTTTACAAAGATGTTTGTCACGCTTGTTAGCTTCAGGATTACGTGCCTCTGCTTATCAAAAAAATATTAATGTCAATATGTATTTGATTTAAAAATATCCGATTATGAAAATTACGTAGGGAACGTAAATACTCTACATAAAGTTTCGAATCCATTCAACAAAAATTATTATCGAGCATTTGATCAATGTCAAGATCGCTAATTCTTGATCTTGTTCATGATTTGAGAATGTAAATACTTCAAATAAAAAATAAACTATTAAAATACAAAATCAATAATTTTACTAATATTCAAAATACTTACTTGCAGATAAGTGTAACTTACCACAAATTCAAAAGAATATAGGTTCGAGTGTACCCAAAGTTCCCCGCCTTCAATTGGCCTAGGCTTTGCAGTTCCATAAGATCGTCCAGGATACGTGAATATTGACAAATTACCTTCTATTGGAACAACAACCCCGCCATCATCATTACGGGGCACATTCCGCTGTCTTGTGTGAACATGCGATTCAAAGTAATGCGAACAAAAGTTTGATGCTTCTTCAACTAAATACGCATTACATATTGAACCCTCAACTCGAGCCTTATTACCGACATTTTTTTTCAATCCATTGGCTCAGGTGAATATATTCCAAAGTAATGCTAACAAAGTTTGATGCTTCTTCAACTAAATACGCATTACATATCGGGAACTCCTCAATCTGAGCCTATTACCGACATTTTTTTCAAAATGACGAAGGAACCTATATACATACATATATATATATATATATATATATATATATATATATATATATATATATATATATATGTTATTTAATATGAAATTAATTGTTTTCATATGTTATTAACATCAAATATCAAGGGAATTGAAATTAATATGAGAATTTAAGATTCTCTCAAATGGGTACATCCAACTAAATCGTACGGGCCTCGCTATCCTGCTTCATATGGCAAGTGGACCTGAAATGTTCTATCGAAATAAAGAAAGTGTGATAAAATATCCTCTCTAACTACATAGAATTCAGGAATTTCTAACTCCAATCTCCTCATATCTTCCTCCTCGAAGTTTCAGACAAAAGTTAAGTCTTTAAAGGATAAGCTCAACTCAAACAATGGTTCCCAAATACCGCTGCATCAAATTCTAAATGCTATTGGGATTAACCTCTCAGATAAAGACGTGACAAAGCCATGACTTTTCATTCCAAAAGTTTGTACTCTTCTTAAGTCCACACATCGTCCCATATTTGACACATAGCCATCTGGGAAATTTGAGGTTTTTCACCGATTCACAAACAAATTATTAATACCATTCTTATCCAAAGTGTGTAGCTTGCCTTCGATATTTAACCATTAGAATTCTTCTAATCCTCTTTCACGACAAAACATCGCCAAATCCCTAGCTTGATGTTGTCTTTTGTTTTGCCCTCAATGTTCATGACAAGATTGAACACATTCTCAACACATTTTTCTCTATGCATTACATCGAGATTCAGGACGAATCGATTGGTACTCCAATAAGGCAAATCCCAAAATATACTACGTTTTCTCCAACCACAACCACTAGTTTTACAAATGTTGCTATTGATCTCATCTGCATCAGCTTCAGTTACCTTTCTAAGTCCCAACATCTCGATATGCTCTAAAATTTCTGTTCCAGACCTAGTGGGCGGTGACTGGGAAGAAATTGTTTTATTTTTAATAAAGCAGTTCTTGTTTCGTCTGAAGGGGTGATTGTGAGGCAGAAATTTTCGATGATTATCGAACCATGATGTCTTACGACCATTTGGGAGTGAAAATGCATCTGAGTACTCCATACAATGCGGACAAGCTAATTTAATGCACAGGTTCCATCCAAGAACATCATATGCTCTAAAATCACTAATAGTCCATAACAAAGATGTTCTCATTTGAAAATTCTGTTTTTGAGACACATCATATGTTTCAACACCCACCTCCCACAAGTGTTTCAATTCAGCTATCAGTGGTTGAAGGAACACATCTATCTTATGCTTAGGGTTGTTCGGCCCAGGTACAATTACTGACAAGAACATATAAGGCTCTTTCATACACATCCCCGGTGGCAAATTATATGGTGTTACAATGATTGGCCAACACGAATATCGCTTTTACCCATCACTAAACTATTGAACTGTCGTGCATAACCAACCCGACATTTCGCCTCCGCTTAAAATGAAGGATGCATCTGGTCAAAATGAAACCAAGCCTTCGAGCCGATGGATGGATGCATAACACCGCTCTCTGTCATGATCATCATGCCAACGATATCCTTATAGCGCTGCTTTCAAGCATACACCAGAAGCCTAGGGAACGGAGAGGGAAAGTAATACATCCTCTTATACTTTAACATCACCCTTGGCGTTTTGTTGACTCCTTTCTCTTACTTTTGTACCTAGGATGCCCACATAACTTGCAACACTTCAAAGCGCTATCTACACTCAACATACCACACCCATGTTCACAAATAATTAATTTTCCATTGTGAATGATCTAATCCTTCAACCATCTTCTTCATATCATAAAAATTCCGTGGCAATGTGTTTCTCTGAGGTAGTGCCTCTTTCATAAATTCCAATAAGGAATCATAACATCTCTCCGGTAAATGATATTCTGACTTAATATTCAACAATCGAGCTACTGCAGATAACTGTGAGTGCTTCTCACACCCTGGCCACAATGCTTGATCAACTGCTTGTAACACCTCATACAATTTTTTTGCTACCGGATTTGGACTCTCCTCTATAGTGTCAAAGTTCAGTCGTCCACTCGCATCCATAACCATGGTATGGTATGGACTGTGTGGATTCAAAGAGCATACGATGTATGACCTTCACCCCTGCTCACATAATTTCTACGAGTCAGAGTTTCCATGAAATCTCCACTACAATCTGGTACAAAACCCTTTGCACTAGGTAGATCTCACATTCTCGCCAAAACTTTCGATTCTTACACATACTACACTTATTAATCTTATTCTCAGCCTCACATCACCACTCGTTGACTAAAATTGAACAAAAACGCACTCCATCAACAAATTTTGGTTTAAATAACCACCGCAAGATCCTATTATACATCAATTGTCCGTTTAACTCATACTAATTCTCGTTAATGAAACACACGAGGACAAATCAATATTTTATATATTTTTAAATTCCTCTACCCTTATATAATAAAAAGGTTAATATATTGTTAATGTTATTCGTGGCTAATTATGACTATGCATTTAATGGACAAATGTATTGATCACAAACATAAAGCTTAAAAGACATTCCTAAAACCATAATTTATATACATAAAGAATATCATGCTAAAAACGTCTATATATATATATATATATATATATATATATATATATATATATATATATATATATATATAGATATATATATATATATATATATATATATACTGTATAGTAGCTAACTGGTGTTATAAAGAAAAGGACCAACATTGCATGAGCCTATAGGCTATATATTATATTATTACAACAATTAATTTATTCCCAATTGATGAGAATAGTGCTTAGAAAACATAGCAAACCATCAAGTTCTCGCCTCTCGACCGAAACTCGAAGTCAATCGAGCAAAAACATCTCAAGACCAATGAAATGAATCAAGCATGTACAAGTTTATTATGAGAATTAAGAGAATCAAAAGATTAATTGTGGAAAATGGGGGACACCCATTGATTGGGGGGGTTTAAATGAAATCAGGGGAAGATGTAGGTATATACCATTCAAAGTAGACCACTCAAGATTTTCAGATCTCATAAATAGCAAATGGTAATGTACAATGGCTACAAAGAATCCAAGATTCGCATCCATGAAAGTAGAGTTAAAGACCAAACCGACTATTTATAAACAAAAGAAGTCTATATAGTTCACCAAAAGCTACTTTAAAAAAAAAGAAGTTATTTCTAAACTTATCTCCAATGATATAACCGAATATGTCCCTCGTTTTCAAATAATTCTCGACTCTCTCGGTTATAATGTGAAAATAATTCACAAATTCCTTTCAAACAATTATGGATTCAAAAGACAAGTCCATACTTCCTAAACATTCAAGCTCATCTTGAATCATTTTCCAACGTGAGTCCACCATAGTCCCGATAAGCCCTGCAATTGTAATTTTGTACTTTAGCAAGAAAATCAAGCTAAACTCATCAAAATCACTATAACATGGCATGAAAACAAAATGAGGAGCAAATACTATCATAAATTCAATTTCCAATAAAGATAATGACACGCCAAATTCCTCAAACCCAAACATGTAATTCAAGAATAAACTAATCCAAAGAAATTCCTAACAAAGCACCCTAAATAAGAACCAGACAAGTATCACAGACAAAAACCCAAAGATGCACCGATTCTCATAACACATCCATATAAACCCCAAAACCGAACTTTCCCATAAACTTCGAACAAGACAATAACAAAATCAAATCCAAAACAAGAATTCAAACACAAGAGGGAAACCCCAAAAAGAAAATTGAACCTGTAAATCAAAGTAAGGTGAGGAAATCAAAATTCAAAATAGTAAACTCGATTGGAGAAAGAGGAAAAGAAAACCATCGGGAGAGGAAAAACCCCGAAGAGTGGAGCGGTGAATTTGCTAGTCAATTGCAAATTCCCACCGAGTGCAACAAATGACAAAGAAATAGATTTGCCCCGTGAATTTTGCCTTTGTTAGGATAACTGCATCATCATATATTCCAACTCGCATCAATCGTAGATACATAATGATTTATGGATGGTGGGTGGCTAAATGAGAAAAGGTGTTTTGCTCCTGCTGCAAAAGCCAGATGCAAACCATCATGGATCCATTTCATAAAGGTTCACTTTGATTTTGCAATACTTAAAAGTTGGATGACAATGACTAATCGCCTTGGAATGAAATTCAAGAGGAGCTTAATTCTTCCATGTAAGAGTGGTACACTGAGAATCTCCAATCCAAAATGAAAATAATAAATAAATTAGAAACTCAGAACCCTTCGTATTTCCTTCTTCAGGTTTAAAAGACATAAGTCCTAGCCAATTTGTATTGGAGATCAACAACACAAAGAAACTCAAAAATGAAAAACATATTTATAGTATTTCTGATGAAAATAAATGCAAAAATAGTGAAGGAAACCTGAAAATCCAAGAAAGTACCACTAGTTACAGGAAGGCAAAGAAGATATGAGGAGAGGATTTTCAAATCTCTGCAAAGTGCTTGCTCTTATGCTTATCGAAAGTAAGAAAAACAGGGGTTCAATACCCGTATCGTAAGGTCATGAGAAAGTGAGCTATAGGGCTCAACCTAAAAAATCGAGCTCTTAAAAAGAATGCTTATGAATAGAAAGCTACCTCAGTGCGGAGGAGCGATGAACGACGAACCGGAGAGAGAGGGAGATGCGGAGGAACAGAGCATAAAAATTATGGATTAATGCTCTTGCTTCAAGGGTTTTGTGTATGCAGTAAAGTTTCGCATTGTATTCACTTTGGGACCCATGATGTAGACAAGTAACAAGGGGTTGGGGAGAAGGAGCAGATGAGAAAGACGATTCCAAGCTTAGGATTCAGTAATTCCTTCATCTGGCACTGGCCGACGCGCGGCGAAGTGGGCGCGGGTGGAGGTGGAGGCGGTGGGAGTGCGGTTCTGAGATCTAAAAGCTTTGCGTTTAGGGCTCCTCAGGAGAATTTCACTATCAACGATTTCGACCGGGAAGATCTACTTCGTACCGGGTCCTATTCCAGTCCAACCTTTCTCGCCTGCTTTAATATTTGCATTTTTCCGATCTTTCTCATACTCTTTTCAGGGCTTGCTGATCATGTTATTTATTTATTTATTTATTATTATTATTATTATTATTATAGCTTATTATTATTATTATTATTATTATTATTATTATTATTATAGCTTATTATTATAGCTTATTATTATTATTATTATTATAGCTTATTATTATTATTATTATATTATTATTATTGTAGCTTATTATAGCTTATTATTATTATTATCATTATTATTATTATTATTATTATTATTATAGCTTATTATAGCTTATTATTATTATTATTATTATTATTATTATTATTATAACTTATTATTATTATTATTATTATTATTATTATTATTATTATTATAGCTTATACATATTTATATTTCCTTGTTGATCAACGTTTGGTACAGCAAGGATGATGATGATGATATTGACTATTCATGATAATACTGGTGTTTGATTCAGTTTTGTTGGAATGATATGATCATATAAGTATATTTTTGTATTGTTGACATGCAATTGGTTTTTTTTTTCAATAATAAAAATTGTTGTTCCTATTTAAATATTAAAGTTATTTAATTCTGAATAATAAAGAACTTGGTTCCATCCATGAAATATTTTGCTTTTGCTTTTTTTCTTTTTAGTGTTAGGGATGGTTTTGCAATTCCGAAGCAACCGTAAACTACTTAAGAAATATGGGATTCCATTATAGCACTTTTAGCTAAAATTAATGATCTAAGCATGGTGCTAAAGGCATCCGGAGGTATGTTGAGCATGTAAATCTATATAACCTATTAAAATTTGGGGACCTTGTTAGGAAGTTTTGGGGTCATTTGGCTTGCTTTGAAAACTGCTCTAAGAACGCTTTTGAAAAACATATAACACCAAAAGTATGCTCATAAAACTCTTCATATTTGAATTTGTTACTTTATGTTTTCGTAAATTAAAAAACCAATGGGAACCAAATGTGTTTTCCTTATTCTTTTTATTTTTAAGAAATGTAAAATAGTTTTCAAAAGCATGAACCAAATCCGCCCTTTAGTTTTGATTGTTGTTACACTGTAATGCTTCTGGTTATTAAGCCATTTGAGCCTTGTATAGTCCGTCTAGTTCTGCTTTTTACAACGTGTGTTTAGCTCAGACTAAAAATAAAAAAAAAGGACATTCTTAAGGATTTGCAGCCATGTTGAGATCAGTTTGGTTTGTTAATGTTCATGTAAATAAGTCGGGTTGTTGAACTGCTTTTAAAGTACTTGTCATCCGGGAATTGGGATGTCCGGTTTTGATTGTTAGCATTCGTATGTGGTTATTTATTTGTTTCTCTATTCATATCAATTGACCTGTGTTAAAGTGCAAGGAAGAAAGATTCTAATTGTATGTTTTGAAAATCATGGACAAAAAGTTCATCACAAAAGAAAATAAGACAAATTTTGTGAAGTCAGAGCGCACTGCGGTTTCATCAATTGGATCACCCCTTGCATTGTATGGTAATTATTTTACGCGCATGTTGATAGCTTTTCTCTCGTAGGTATTCTTGCTAAAATTTTGCAGGCCTTTAGTATTTCTATTCTTTCTTTCGCTGTAATTTTCCTCTCGAATCATGTTCTCTCTCCCTGCTTGTCTTCCTTGTCTTATTTATTATTTTTTTTTCACAATTTGCTTTATCATTTGACATGGGTCCTTCTATGGTTTTTGGAAGATATGGCACTTGAATCATGTGAAGGTGGGAGAAACTCAAGCTCTTGATCAAATAACCAGGTAAGTAAGGCAAGACTGTAACACATATTCATCCTCTTTGATGAAATGACAACTTCCCAACAAGTTTCTTCTTATTTGTTCTAAAAATTAAAATACCCTAGTATTTCCAAAGTACTCACATTTGAATTTTGGACCTTTATCATCTATATCGTCAAAATGATGTGATCCGGTGAAAGGAAGATAATGAAGGAAGAGTAGCAGAGCAATATATTAATATTCTATTTTGGCTATTCTTGTTGGCTATCAAAAAATATTTTTTTTGGTTATTCTTGTTAAAATTTATTTTTGAATTGAAGCAATTTCATTTGGAAAGACCATAATTCTTCTTTCAAACAAGAGAAAGATTCCAACATTATAACAAAAAAAAAAAACATGTAAAACAAATATTAGGGATAAAACCTAGATTTCTTTGAGGAACAAAGAGATTTCAAATTTTTTTGTTTCATACTTTTTATTTTTTTCAAAAGGTCAATAATTAAATCTAATTCGTAGACGCGGATTATTTCTGGTTTTATTTCGTCTCTAACAGACGGACGATTTCCGCCCCAAATTGCACGAATCATTTCGTCTCTATTTGTAGACAAATAAAAGATCGGACAATTCTCCGCCTCTAATCGTAGATTAATAAAATCCGCCTTTGACAGAGATTTGATACTCGTTTTGGGTCAGCATTTTAACGATTTTCGTCCCAAATTTGAGATTTTGAATCATCTCGTCTCTCTATATGTAGATTTTAAAAATGTAGACTAACTTTCCGTCTCCTAATCAAAGACGATTTTTTCGTCTCGACAGACGGATAATATTCTATTCCCCAATTGCAGACTTTAAATATTTCGGCTCTATTTCCATAAATGTAGCACTTTAACGATTTCCGTCTTCAAATTTGGGATCTGAATCATTCCGTCTCTAAATAGAGACTGAATGATTTTAGCCTGCATTCCGTCTCTCGATTGTGGCATTAAATTATTCTGCCTTTCTATTTCCTGCCTCATAACAGAGATTTGAATGCATTTCCGTCCCGTATTTGAGACGATCTCGAGATCGAAATCATTCCGTTTCCTATTTAGAGACTAAATTCGCTTCCTAATTAACATGCACTGTGTTTCTATTTGCAGGCATGTCAGTCTGCCTCCTAATTCCAATTTTTCTCAGAGCTGATCATGTCTCTTAAATTTTCTTCTTGGATTTCTTCATCATTTTACTTGTTTTTCGTCTTGATTTCTACATAATACACAACTATAGGGGATTAGACATGAAAATAACTCAAATGAGTGTTTGGTTAGCATTAAAACCATGATTATTGCTATATTTTTAACTAAATAATGGTAACCTAAAATACTCCTGTAATACATCAATAAAGTAATCTATAAAATGCAATTGAGGTCCCGAACAAACAATTACCACAATCACAAAACTATCGCAAACATTCATCACAACAAACCCACCGTCCCGACCAAAAAATAAAACAATTTTCTTTCAATTACCAAAATAAATCCAAAAGCATATCTCAAAAAACCTAAGAAAAAAAATAAGTAAAGCAAAAACCTAGCTGATAAATGCAGTTGAATTTTCATTTCCGATTAAGCTTTGAAAGACGCATCGATGATGGCGAAGGAGAATGTCAACGAGAAGTTTAAGGACAAAGGAATCTAAAGGTAGAGTTTTTCTTCATTATTAGGGTGTCAAGTCAGGTTGTTTTGTTAATTATGTTGTGTATCCATGTTGTCAAACTTAATATGCCACATTGAACACCACATCATTAGGTGTTTAGAGTGTCCAGCTTTGGAACCGGGTTTGGAGAGTATGAGACTATAAATGCAATTAAAACAAAGTTCAAGCATTAAAAAAAAAAAGGCTTTAGTCTCAGAATATAAACAAACTCGATAAAGTTAAGATTTCTTTTTTCGCATTTTCTTATTTTAGAATTAGAAACTTAAAATCAATTAAAAATTTGTCCATATTGAATCTTTCTTTCTAATATTATACAAAAAAAAAATCATGGAATTTTTGCATTTGAGTTTGGACAGTATTGAATAAAGGAACTAGGATATCTTCATCCTATAGAGGGTGATCCTGCTCCTGGTATCAAAAGTAAAATTCCACCCACCCAAACAGCCTAGAAACCCCATTTTACAGTACTATCCTCTGTTCGAGCTACGCTACCCCCGCGTCCAAACACCCACTTCCAATTGGGGTACTGAATCCGTGTGGGAAACGAGGACCCTGAGATGTGCAAAGGATCGGAAGTATGAAGCATGTGGCCACACGAGTTCTGCGCCCTGCTTTGATCATCAGAAATGGTTCGGGGCCTCAATGGCTTATCGGACCCCATTTTTCCCTCCATTCACCAATCCTCCCACTTTCGCATGCATTCACACTCGGCGACTCAACTTCCGATTACAACATAAACTATGACTTTCCGCTTCGTTTCTGGAACTAGGGATTCACTTTGATTATAGCGACTATTGTTGCTGCTGTGTTGCTATTTTGTTTGGTTGATGTTTCTTCAATAATGTGAACAGAAGATCTTCGGACGTTGCTGTTGAGAGGATTCCATATCATTGGAGCGTTAGTTGTTGGGCCAAATGTGATTTGAGCAGAGCTGGTTGTGAAAGCCGTGGATGCTTCTACGTAGAGTAGGAAGTTCCTCTACGGTGACGAATATGGAGGAAAATCAGGTAAGCAAGATTTGATTAGCAGTTGCAGATTCGGAAAGTGGAAACTGATTTTCGTCAAGAGGGGGAGAATCCGACTGGTCTTGAATCCGTCAATTCTATTATTTACGAAGATGACTCTGGAAAATATGTTTGGGATACCGGTTGTCTACTCCATTGTGAGCTTCCGATAAAGTTGCCCCTCTACTTTTCGGTGAATAGCCCATCCGGTGAGTTCGTTTTTGTCACATTCTATTGATTTAGCATTTAGAGTTTGTGATGGTTAATGGTGACATTGTATCTGACTTTATGATGCAACCTTGAAGCTTAAATAAGTTTAAAGCTTAGGACTTTCTGTTTAATGAACCATAGGCTGATGTGAAAACCTTGCATCCCAATTCAAATAAAGATACTGGCATATAAGCAAATTAATATGGGCTTACTGGCTTAGAAGGCCTTAGAATTGCCCTCAGTAGAGACAAATATTGGATAATGAGGAAATAAGAGAGGTGAAAATGTTCTTCGGCAGTGGACAAGAAGGTATTCAAGTTTTGATAGGGTCGTGATAGACTTTATTGTTGATTAGATGCAGATGGCAGATAAGATAACATGCCAGCTATTTTATAAGTACATGAGTCTCATCTTGCTGGCAGCTCCCTGTCATGTGGGTGTGAGGATTTTGGAGGTGTTTTTTTTTTTTTTATAACTGTGCATATTTGGGCCAATTAGTGAGCACCTTAACTAATCCTATGGGACCATGGAGTTAATAGTTAGGTAAATCCTCCAATGGTCCTGGTAATAAATCATGACCATTGGGGCATTGCAGCAAACTCAAGGTGGGACTCAACTGAGCTACCCCCAAATTGTTGGGATTTTGAGGATTGTTTGAAGATGGATTATCTACGTTTGGTTTAAAAGTAATCATATATCTTTTGTTTTGGAGAATAAATTGTTTGATGGTTTTCACAGTTAAATGACAAATTTGGTAGAGCAATGAAAATTTATAATGGCCTTCTCTGAAGAGTAAATTGTAAATTCAATGAAAATGTTGATAATAAAATCGCATCTAAATAAATATGCAGGTAGCAGACTCATCCCTGGGGTTACTTGTTTAAGAGCAGTTGTGTACATTTGTCTGTAATATTATAGATTGTAATTGTAAATTAAATGAAATGGGAATGGTTCAACTCTCTCTCAAACATAAATACTGCCATGAGCCAGCCCATTCATCCCTGTGGTTGCTTGGTTAAGAGTTGGGTTCATGTTTATTTAATTTTCAAGTCTATTCTTTTCTGCGATGATTTGCAAGTATATGCATTATCCTGCACCTTTTCGTCATTTTGCTCTGGTTCCTGTCTTCATATTATATTTTGTATATATATTTTAATGTTCAATTACTTGTTATGCTTCTCAGATGCAGGAGAGATGTGTCTACGTGCAACTGAAGCGATTATTGCGAAGTTAAAAGATTCAGATGTCACGTATGTAGTAGAAACGTTAACTGAAACCTCTGCAGAAGCACCTGGGCCTGTTATTCTTCATGGTGCAGAATTGGATTTTTATGCAGATCTCTCTGATGTTAAGCACTTTGGTGACAACACTCAAGGATCTCTTGCAAAGTCTTTTCCATGTTCATATTTTTGTTCAAAAAATAGAGTGGTCTTACCGCTTGTGGAGGTATGTAAAATTTATATTAGATTATGAAGTGTTATTTTTATTTTTCACGTTGTTCAGAATATTAAAATAATTCCATCATTCCTGATTTATTTAAATATTAAATGACAATTACACTATTTTTGTAAAAAATCCTTTGCTTAGCATGCAGATATGATTCAAGTAAGTCTCCTGCTTAATAAGTCAAGAAATTCTACAAAATTTGCTGCACCTGTTGCAGAATATTTTCCAGGTATTGACTGTTAACTTATCTCAGAACAGTACATAGATTCATTCAATATATGCAAATAATTTTATTCCTAATAGCATTGCAACAGATGCAATCTCTTCTAACTTATCTTAGCAGCAACTAACACATGTGCTTCCAGCTTCAGAACAAACCAAAGTTATTGTTGTAGATTATAAGCTAGAAGTGCTTTGTTATGCGGCAAAGGATCTTCCAGTGACTTCTGCAGTTGCACAGTTAGTTGTCCCTGGCTTAGTTGACCAATTAAATTCAATAAAGAGCACAATATTGCCCAATCTCCTAACACAAAATCTTCAGGTAGAATCATCTGTTTCATATGTAGCTATATCTGGGCTGTTATGAAGAAAATAATAATCCTCTCTTACTCTCTCTCTCAATCTCACTCACTCACTTGGTACATGCGCATGAACACATATATGAGTTCTAGAGCTAAGGATTTCACAATTAAAAGAATGGAAAAATTGAATGAACCACAGACTGTCATACAGGATATAACAGTAGGGCATACATGGCCTGTTCCAAACGGTTGAACGTTGAAATCTTGTCACTTCAAAGTCCAAAGTCTGAATGTGTGTGTAGGTGCACTTGGACACACATTACAGTCAATACAGTGCCATTCGGTTGTTCAACGAATGAAAAAAGGGAATTAATAACATGAGAATTCATTGATCCTGGATTCAAAGTGTGTCAGTAACCCCTCTTCTCCAAAAACCAAACCACACAATTCCCTTAGCTCCCACCCCGCTGGACAGCTAATATAACCAATTTCATGGTCAGCATTAGTCCAATCCCACAATGGTGGGGAGAAAAAAAAAATCTCTAGACATTGTTCACTAATAGAGTATTTTTTACACCATCACTTTGGTTACCGATAGGGAAAAAAAGTATTATTCTTTCAGTGGCATGAAGATATAATATTTTGTATCTTGATTCTGGCCACTATGTGATATTTCCATTTCTTCCCATATACAATTATTGTTGTAACTTTGAAAAAAAAAGAATTATTTGTACTTTTTTTTTTTTCAGCAAACAACTGATATCCACTTGTATCACATTTGCAGCTACATCCATACCACTTCTGTCCTCCAGGGTTTTTGCATCCAATCCAAGTTATATATGAACTCAGTTATGGAGAGACAGAAATGAAGCAAGGTAACCAGAGTTTAAATTAATTTTGATGCATAAAATAGCCTAGAAATCGTATACTTAACATCAATGGAGAATGATGAGTAGGCTTTACCACGTCTCTTGAGTAGCATTGATTCTTCTATATCATCTAATATAGATTGGTTTAGTTTCTCCTGTACTCAGGCTGTATGCCTACAATTTAAAGTACTGTACGTTATGGTCTCCCTTTCGGGCCATCTTTGATCTATTATGTCCCTTGAATTGACAAGCAAAGAATAGCTTATTGTTGCTAAACTATCTTTCCTCTTTTTACTTATTAGTGAGGAAATGCAATCTTGTGTCTCTTTAAAGTTTGCATAGTAGCCTCTGACTATTTGTTGGGTTAATGCTTAAACAGGGCTTTCCTAATTATGGGGGTAGAGATCAAGTTTTGATAAGTAAGAAGAGATAATATTAACCAAAAATGCCAGGACAACCTTGCAAGTATACAGGAAGTATATAGTGGAAGCCGAAGGCCTATACAAAAAAAAGGCTTGAAACATAAACCTACTAGCCCTAGAATCGCGCTAAAGAATGCAAAAAAGACGTCTTACAATATAGAAATCCACCCCTATCCTCTCCCCCCCTCTCCTAATCAAGCAAGAACAAAGAGATCTAAGAAAAAAATATTTCAACCTAATAAAGGGGAAACATTCATCCTCAAAAATTACACTGTTTCTCTCCTTCCATATCGCCCATAACAAGCAAAAGGGAGTAGCCTTCCAAAGTCTTGAATCCTTTTTACTTAAAGGGAAGACGAATCCTGCCAAGAATAAAGCCTTCACTCAAGAAATGAGCGCACTCCAATCATCACCATAAACTGACACTAGGGCCGTCCATAAGCTCCAAATCATGGGGCAATGGATAAAGAGGTGTTCCATGACTTCTTCTGCCTTTTCTCATAAGAGGCATTTACTAGCAAGAGAAAACCCCCTTTTCTTTTTCTAGTCTAAAGTAAGAACCTTTCCCCACCAAGCCTCCCAAGCAAAGAAACCAACTTTTGTGGGAACACACGAATTCCAGAGTAAATTAATTGGCACCATCTGCTAACGTCCTCCTTCCAACAAATCAAAGCTAGTCCTAATAGTGAAGTAACCATCCTTGGTACCCTTCCAAAAGCCTCACTACCAACTATGGATGTAAACAAAGGTCCTAATAAACCCACTTCAGATGGATTTTCTTTTCAAGATTAGAGATCAAGTCTTATAGTATCTTTATTAGCATATGTGGTGCATGCACTTAAAAATTATACTAATGAAGCTACCCGACATTTATCGCCACTTGTATGTTCCATATATAAAAGGTTTAAATTCAGTGGCTCTTTGATTTGGAACTTTAGAGTACGCTTCTGTAGTTTATGTTTCCATAGTGAAGGAAACTGAAAGGTTCTATCCTTATTGAAATTGTTTACTTGGAAGTAGTTCATTTGATATTCACTAACTATAATGGATTCCGAGGAAGATGGGATGAAAGAAGTTAAAAGATAAATAAAATCCATCACTAGTTGCTTCTAAAAATAGTGATAGATTGAATTTCTTATTAACACTCTATTTTCTAGTGAAATCTGGTGAGAAGCATTGGAATAAAGAAGACAACTGTCACGACCTGGGTTTTGGGCAACCCAAAACCTGGCCCATGACCCTGCCAGTCAACCTGATTTTTTCTTTTCTAAAGGATGAACCACTATAACCACAATAAATTTAACTCAAGGTACATCATTACTTAAGCAAACAAAAGAATATAACTTTATCTAGTAGGAATTAAGAAATATCTTCCAAATCCATAATGTGTCAACTAGAGCAACAAATTAACCACTAAAAGTATATTATTCGCATACAAATCAGTATAACCGATTAATACACAAAGTCTCATAACAATTCAGACATAATATAACAACACCCAGTCCTCCCTCAAGCCGCTATAGGGCCTCTTAGGGTGTCCTGAAACCTCCTAAGTATTGGTTGCTAATCCACATGAGCTACATTTGCATCTAAAAATCATAGAAAGAAAATGGTGAGCATTTCCACATTGCTCATTAGGGTGCCTTAACCCCAAGGGGGGGAAGTGAGGAATACAACTAAGGTTCAAAGGTAAATATAAATATAAGTAATTAATTATAAATAAATAAATGAAACAAATAAATAAATGAATATACATAAGAACTAGCAACACAAGCATCAACGCACAACCAACACAACACACACCATTCACCCATTGCTTAAACAATCAAACAAAATGCAAAGAAGATGTGAATGGGATGTTATGCAATGTACTAATATTATCAAGCTTTCATCAGATGATATGCAATTATACCCAAATGTACTCCCCATTTAAAGTTTTCCTTGGGTAAAGTTTTGTGTCTCACACTAGGGATCTCTCATTTCCTAATTTGCCTCTCATGGGCCTTTCGTTCTCATCATTTATTTTATTTTCTTTGTTTTTTTTCACAATAATGATGCATATGTAATACCACCATTCGAAAATTAAATTTCAACATTTCTAAATAATTTATAAACAACTAAACAATATTCCAACACTTCTAAGAGATTTCTATAACTTCACAACAATACCAAAAGTCTTCATTTCTACATTCGTATATTTTGCTGTAAAGTCCCCACACTAATATCAACTTCATAACTGGCTACACACTTCAACACTTTAATGGGATTTACCCTCTTTTGAGGAGTTCGATCATAACAGAACCAAATGAGGTCTAGCGCGTAAGGCTGCTTTGTGATGTGAGCGGGAGCTTAAGAAGTTGGAATGCACCATGAAATACAAGGGGCAGTGGTATGAAAAAGGACCCAGTAGGAATAAAGGGGAATTGCAGCAAAAACTCCGATGACGCTGAAGATTATGTCGTGGAATATTAGGGGAGTTAATAACCGGGATAAAAGAAAGGTCCTAAAAGCCTTCATTAGGTCTAAAAAGGTGGATATAGTTTGTCTGCAGGAGACCAAGATCCAGAATATGAGTGTTGGGATGGTGCGTAGTCTGGGTGTGGGAAGGTTCCTGCACCGGGAACGGTGGGATGCAGGTCTCTACTGGGAATCCTTGTCTTTTCGGGATAAGAGAGTCAGGAGCTGCAGATATGGAAACCGGGATCTTCTTAGTCTCTTTCTCATGAAATCGTACGCATGGCTTCCATGGATGTTCTTTCGGGGTTTGGCGGCCCGTTGTGGATAGTAAAAGGGAGTTTTTTTGGGAGGAATTGGGAGGCTATTAGAGGCTTATGGGATGGGCCTTGGTGCGTGGGAGGTGATTTCAATATGGTCCGCTTCCCTGGGGAACACAGAGGGGTTGGGAGAGTGTCTAATTCTATGAGAAGATTTTCTGAAATCATAGAAGATTTGGGTTTGAGAGATATACCCTTGCAAGGGGGTCCTTTTACTTGGAGGGGAGGAAGGAATAATTGTTCAATGTCCAGAATTGATCGTTTTTTGGTTTCAATGATCGCGTGAGCTATTTTATGGTGTTATTCACCCACCTGCCTAGACCAATTTTCGACCATCGCCCCATTCCTCGCTAGATGCGGAGTGGGCATTAGAGGGTCCCATCTCTCTTCTGTGCTCAGTCATGTGGCTCAGTGGTAGATGGTTTCAAGGAGTTGTTGATACCGGTGGCAAGGCATGATTTTTCACTGGCTCTTCCGGGGCTGCTCTACAAACTCCAAAGCTTTGAAGGCTTTTCTAAAAAAAACATGATCAGAGAGGTGTTCTGCAGGAGTCATAAAGAAAAGTGAAGCTTCGAGTAGAGTGGCCTACCGGGATGATGAGAAGGAGAATGACTTTTGTCGATCAATGGGAAACAGAGACAATAAACTCGACCAGAGGATTACAACACTGTCCTTTAGGAAGCTGGAGGCGTAAATTGCAGAACTCAGCTCAAGGAGGGAGACAAGAATACGAGTTTCTTCCATAGGATGGCTAATTCTCATAGGAGGAGAAATTGTACAAAAAAAGTCAGAGTTAATGGAAACTGGTTTGAGGATGAGGCTTCCATAAAGAGGGAAGTGGCGGCCTCTTTTCAATGCACTCTTTCTAATCCTGGAGGTCGGGCGCCGTTTTTCCGTATGAACTTCAAAGAACTGAGGATGCGGCCGATACTCAAGCTTCCTTACTGCAGGAGGTTTATGCAAATAAGTATCTCGATTTGAATGAGGATAAGGTCTCGGGTCCGTATGACTTCCTATAGCTTTTTGGCTATTTAACTCGGGATTTCGTGGAAGGAGGCCACGGGATTCTTTAAGGACTTCTTTGACTTAATGTTTCGTGAGAAACCTAAATTTACCTTTTTGGTTTTGATCCCTAAAAGGAGAATGCTGGATATTAAAGACTATGTAATCTATTAGCCTTGCAAGCGCTTTATACAAAATTTTGGCTTAAGGTGCTTGCTAATAGGTTGAAAAGAGTGGCTCTGACAAGTAGTGTCAATGTTCTGAAACAGCCAGGAGGGAAGACACACTCTGGATGCAGTGTTAATTGCTAACGAGGCTATAGATGCTTTATTGAAAAGAAAGGAGAAAGGGCTTATTTGCAAGCTAGATTTTGAGACAGCATATGATCACATCCATTCAACGGAATTTTTACTCGTGTCATGGAAAAATGGGCTTGGGAGGAAATGGTTAAATCGATTAAATGGTGCATCTCTACGCGACGCCCCGATGTCAGAATGGAACCCCATCGGGCTTTTTAGAGTTCCCTGGGTCTAAGGCGGGGGATCCTCTTTCTCCCTTTATCTCAGGTTAGTGGATGAGGCTCTTAGTGGCCTCATCGAGAGAGCAAATAAGGGGGTCAGCCGCTTACATGTGGAGAAGAAACGGAAGGGTATGGTGGTTTCATTTGTTGTATAAGATCGTACTCTTCCTCGTTTTCATACAGATCAAGAGCAACTTGCACACCTAAGTCAGTTGTTGATGTGGTTTGAGACTACTGCTCGAGGATTAATTTGAACAAAAGCTAAATTGTCACTGGGAGCATCGCGTGGCGTGGATTCATCGCGCCGAACTCGGGCAAGGTCAGGGTTTTCGCTTCATCCTATTTAGGTCTTCTCCTCGAGCCCTCATAACTCGCTTAAGGTCAGATGGAATTGAAGAAAGGTTTAGGAAGAGATCACTTTATGGAAGAGACACATATCTAAAGGTGGAGATCACTTATCCGTAGTATCATTTAGCTTACCCATATACTTTATGTCTTTTCTGATGCCAGACGTTAGATTGCGCTTTTAAATGTATCTAAAGAGATTTTCGGGAGGACCTGCTAGAAAAACCCCATCTTCAGGAAGGTCGATAATTGATCCAGATTGTACCTAGAGGTTTAGAGTTAAGAGCCTCTCATTTTAACAAGGCTCATTAAATGGATTTTACAAGCTGCAAATGAGAGTGGACTCCTCCGAGAAATGCCATTCTCAGGAAGTTCGGGGAGGAAAGAGGCTGTTTTCCGAAATGAGGGATGCTATGGTATCGGGGTCCGGCAGGAGATTAGAAAGGAAATGGGATACCGCTCTACTTCACGCTTCTAGTGGAACGGAAGGAGACTTCGCTGAAGATGTTCGGGAGTGGGGACAAGGCCTTTTCCTTCTTACCCCGCTCGCCATGGCAAATTAATAAAGAGGTCTCGACAGCGCATGTACTGAGCCTCTGTGAGGGCGGGCCTGACTCCCCTGCTTTTAGGGCCTTTAATGATCGGGAAGTGGAGTGAGATCAAAATCTTCCAAGCCTTACAAGATAAAAGAATTCTCCCAAACCAAGATGATTTGATGCTTACGTAGAGAAGCTAAAGATGGGTGCTTTCTGCGGAAACGCTTTTATAAGGTTTCCTTTGTCAGTCGATTCGATCGCTTTTCTCCCCACCACCTTATCTCGGAGTAACCGGTTCCAACCAAGATGAGTTTTTTTGCTCGGGGAAGCTTCGGGGGGCAAGGTGTCGACTATTGATCAAATAAAAACGGGAAGAGTTCCTAATAATAGATGTTTTCTTTGTAAGGATGAAGAGATGATCGAATTACTCATATTACTAATCGTTCGTGGGCTGGGATTGTTGCGGGATCTTCGCGATTCGGGTTAATCTGCGTTCCCTGCCTGCCATAAAAAACCCTCATCCTCGTGGCGAGGCTCCCGGATGGAAAGAGATCAAGAAGGTTTTGGATGGCGCGCTCTAACTTTGCTCGACTATACGTGGAAAGAAATAACATCGCTTTTGAAAATAGTGAGCTCTACTTCAAAGTATGAAAGCCTAATCTTTGTAATTATCGGGTCTTGCACAAATATGTACATCACTAATAAAGTTCGCATCTTTAGCTGATTTTTTGACTTGTCAGTGTGCTTAGGTGGTGGGTTTTCGTTTTCCTTGTCTCTTTCGAGGGTCTGATGAGCTAAAAGTCATCTATTTTTATCCATTTTTCTCGTTTGATTTAATGTAAAAAGGAATAATTAAGATGCAGAATATGAAGAAACCTACCAAATTTGTTATTTGCAGAGCATAAAAGAAAGAAGAAAATGCAAGTGGGAAATGCAAATAAATGGTGGAATAAAATGCAAGAAGTGGTCAAGGTGAAAACGGGAAACAACATTGATTCATCGATGCGCTGTCTTGCATACTAGATATGAGGTCGCGACATCGTGGATAAGTGAAGGAAATAAGAATCGTCACATAGAATCACGATAAGCAAATGAGGATTAACCGTATGGAATGTCGCGACAAAGATCGCGGATGTCGCTGACAAGGGGTCATGTCGCAACCGGTCGCGACAAGAGAATCGCCAGTTATGACAGTTCGGGAAGGATGAAGCCGTTAATCGCCGCCGCCGCTGACATCATCCATGTCGCCGACATCGATCTCACGCCGCGACATCAACTTGCCTCGAGGCTTCACCGGTCGCGGCGTTCGACTCTCAACTTCTTCCGTCAGCGACAACAAACTTCCGCTAACTCACCATCCTTCCAAACCCGCCAGCTTCGCGTTACCTTCGTCGCGACCTCCATCCCGAAGCTCGCGACATCAACCCTCGTCGCTGACATCACGATGCCGCTCGCGACATCATTCCCTTAGCCCCGGTTAATCCTCACCGCTTATCCGTGATTCCCGCGCGCCGTTTATTTCCTTCACTTATCCTGATGTCGCGACCTCATAATCTGGACTGTGCAAGACCAAAACTGCATCAATGAATCAATCATTTGTTTCCATTCCCGCCAAATGCCACTTTCTTGCATTTTTTTATTCCACCATTTGTCGCATTTTTCCACCGTATTTTCTTTCTTTCTTTTATACTCCCTCGAGAAATAACAAATTGGTGAGTTTCTTCATATTTCGCATTCAATTATTCCTTTACATTAAATCAAAATGTAAAAATGGACTAAAAATAGATGACTTTAAGCTCATCAAACTCCCCAAACTTAAAATTTTGCTTGTCCTCGCTAAAGAAAAGAAAGAATTGTTTGTCCTCAAACAAATAGTGGACATTTTTTTCCGTTTCCGTTTGGCAGCTTTTTATCCTTCCACTCTTAACTGAATTAAAATATCAACAAGTATTTCAAAATTCGCTTTAAAATGCAAGAACAGAGCATGGTATACTTATTACAAAATCTCCCGATAAATCCAATGTATGTAAATGCTTTTATTTAAGCCTTGTTTCAGGTGTGTGTGCGTGTCGCAATCCTTCTCACCTCCCTCAGACAGATTTAGCCAATCTTCTCCTGGGAGTTTTCTCAAACTATTTATTAAAAAGTCCCATATGCTTGTTTTTCATATTGACTTTTACTAATGTAGGATTCTAACCTTCAAAATCAATCAGTCTTTTGGGTTTGTAATGTTGGTCGGGAAAAGTGGTAGGATGAATGGAATTTTTAGGTTGAGATTACCCAAACTCTTTTCTTTCTCCTCAACTCGTTATTTCCTCTTTGCACTCCTTAAAAAAAAAAAACTCCCCAAACTTCATGTTTGGAATACCACCTCGATTTTCTTCTTTTCAAGCCGATGCTCCCAATTTTCTTCCTCGCACCAAACCCGAAATTTTCCTTCTTACTCACTCATTCAAGAATCAGGCTATGCTTCTTGTCTTTTAGGCTTTCTAACACTCTAGCGAACTAAGTTAGTAGTCTCTATACTGTATGGTATTAGGTACGAGGTGTTGAAACACCCTAAGAACTTAATTGTTCAAGAGAGTTAGCCACAAGACAAAACCTATTCCTTTAAGCTTTCTTTTTCTTTGTATTTTCCTACTTTAGATCTTTCTTTTCTTCACCTTTCTCGTATATCTCTTCGCTCTTTTCAAAATTATACTCCCCCAAACTTTATCTCTTTCTCCTACTGAGTTCTCGGGTCATCATAGGTTCTTTACTGAAGATTAGTGATAAAGGGTGGCTCGATAATGCTTATTTTGAAGATATAATATCTCGCTCAAATTCGGGACTAAGGCAGACAGATAAAGATATATAATTCAGCTGCTGTGAATAGCTCAAATCGCTCAAGAATGGCTCTATCATGTCTTCATTTTACTGCTTCACCTAGGATTTGGCCAATCAATATTCAAACAAGTTCTAGACCATGGATTATAATTCCCGACCCTTTAAAATCTTTCCTAATTTCACCAAAGTTTCCAAAGGTGTTGTTGACCGAGGTGTATTATTTCCTTCAAGACTGCCTATTCACCGGTCATACATTGGGTTTAACCAAGTATTTTGTTACATCAAGACAACTAATTTCTCAATTTTTCCACCTAAACCTAATCAACATCAATAAATACTCTCACCCCAGCTTCTTTATTCATGCCTCTATTCTTTTCGCATAAATTGAATGTAACGTATATTATTTTGATTCCTACAATAAAATAAACTAAGATGTAAATAAAATTCAGCATCAACGATCAACCACTCAGAATCAACGTAAATTTTATTCAAATATCATAAAGATTTCATATTGTACAACCTGCTTCATTTACAAACATTTTTGTAACTAAGTTCAAGAAAAACTCTATTTCCTCGCCAAACTTATATCTTCTTTTGTAAGTTTGAACCCCGCTTCAAAATTCCGTTCACTGCATCTTGAACTCTAAGAGTGATTCGACCGCTAACAAGGTCGCTCAACAAATTGGGGTCAAGCCCTTTTCTTTCGAGATGGTTTCGATGGTGGATTCTAACTAATCCATATTCTCTCCCATTAACCGCCTGATGACAATTAATGCTTTATGGAACAAAGAATGAAATTGGCTTGTTTTCGACTCCATTCATGCCATAAAATGTGATTGCCATCCTCGACTCTTTCTCGCTCTCATCCTCCTCTATCTTCATTCTTTCTTGTTTCTTTTCCTTTATTCCCCCATCCTTTTATAAAGTGAGTTGCGTCTTTGGAAGAACAAGGTCATTTATTATTTCCTTCAATTTTTTTCGAAGATGAAATGAGATTCTCTAATTTACGCCCCTTCTTATATTTCCAACTACGCCTGCTTTTCATGGAGAATTTTGATCGTTGAATTTTCATGAAGATGAAATGAATTTCTTAACTCCTCCGATTATGCTCCTCAAACCGAGAATTTTCCACCATTTGACTAGATCAAGAGATGAATTTTGCTTCAGATTTATAATTATTATTCTCACAAATTGCACTTTGGGTGAATTGTAGTTCCATGGATGTTGAATGAGACTAGACATCGGTTCAATGTTTTGACATTCCTCGTCTATACATTAACTATCGAAGTCATTAAGTCACGTACATTTGAAGTCACGACTTCGTATTTGCTAGACTTGAAAATTTGGGTCATGATGGTGGAATGTTCTTCCTTCTTATATTTCGCTTATGACTAAATTTCATCATTCGACTTCATCTTAACATTCGTGACCCCTCTCAAAACCAAGCAGAAGAATGTCCCAAAACAAAACAATCCAATTCACAAAGAAGATCAAATTTATTCAATTTCATTCAAAACTGGCTACCACTCAATTCTATTTTTATCATGCAAGAATTTGACAATTTCTATTATGTCTCATATCAATAGTTAAACAAATAACACAAGATAAATTCCCTGCACTTGCAATCATGCTATATCAAATATAAAATCCTTAACAATTATTTCAAATCAACTCCGTAAGTAAAATAAAAGACAAGAGAAAAGAATGAGGTGAAACTCCCTTGATTCCATTCCATGTTATGTCGCCTATCCTTACATGAATCTGCAGATTCTTCTTTTGTAAATCTCATCATTCTTTCCACAATGTCGCTTCATTTTTAGTTTCTAGTTGAATTTTCTTTTATTCACTCCAATGTATCAATGCATCCAGCCTTCGCCCCATGGCCGACACCTTGTCTCATCATTCCTTCCACTCTCTTCAGCTCTGCCATTTCTCTCTGAGGATTCAGAAGATGGTCTCATGTCGCATCTAGCAAACTCATCCCCAGCAGTATACATACCCTCATCTTCCCCGAACTTGATAGTAGGAATTTCCATCCTTTGTTTAGGAAATGAAAACTGGGAAGAAATCACAAAAATAAGCCTTCATTAATTTCTTCTCATGTTAATGATCCATATGTTAGTGAGTTAAACCATATTTCTGGGCCACATCTCTTGAAGAGAATGGGAACACCGCAGCCTTGATAACTTCTCGCACCATTCAATTCGACCATATTGACTATCCTAAGATACTCCGTACTCAAATGTTCCTCGATCTTCGTGATACCCCGTGAATTGGTTCTCATGAACTTTACGATCGTAATGGATCAAGCTCAAAATCACTCGCATCTATTGCCGGGTTGTCTCACCTGGCTAAATATTTATCTTCGATGAATGATTTCAAGAAGTCCCATACATCGTGATCGAGGCCTTCTAACCGCTTCTTCAGGCTTCATTCGATCCTCTCGTCTTCATCCGCCTATATCGAAGTTTCGCCTTTCTTTAGCCTTCCTGCCATGTTTTCTCTAATTCGTAATCACCGAATCGATCAAGCCGCTTCTATGCATCAAAGTTTTTCTCAAAGCAAAAACACACTCCCATTATCAGATTAGTCAAACAACAAATATATTCAATGTGGTTCGGTTGTAGATTAGTGGTCAAAATGAACCACTGCTTGAAACGCTATTTTTGTTCTTTTTTTTTCTTTTAAAAATGTCCAAATTAGTATTTCCTCTTCATCCGAATATCGATCATCAAATTTCTTTCTCATCCTCTATGAATCAAGCACTTATAAAACTTATTGACCAACCAAAACGCATATACAAATTTAGTTGCACACTTACCAGACTATCGTTTCCAATCCTGAAACTTCAATTATAAAACTTGTCGAGACCAAAATCTCCTAGAGTTAATCATTTCAATTTTGGTTTTCTGGGCTCGATATACCGCAAGTGCACAGTCGACAAGTAATAAATGATATAAGTCCGCATATCGATCCTACGTAGATCTCAAGAATTTTAAATCAACTACCCCGACTACTCAAGCTCCGTACTATTCGGGACCATAAAGTGATATCGTCCAATTAAGAAGCCGGAAATTATACTAAGACGGCAAAATAAATGAACAATCAAATAAACTCGAATATAAAGAATAAAGGATAAAGAATAAAGAATAGCTTAAGAAAATAAATGGACACCGAATAATTATCTTTCGTAGGACACATCAAGTATAATGCTATATGAAGTACCAATTCTCGTAGTTAACATCGTATAAACTTCAATATTTCAGGTTTTAAAATCAGCCCAAGCATGCTTAGCAAGAAAAGTCGATCTCCACACCTATTACTCATCTAATTTTTCCCGATTCTTTCGAAGACAGGAATGAGATAACTACTTTTAAAAGGGATTTCTTAACTGGGTATTTTTCTTCGCAATACTTCATACCCATTTTATGGATCAGAACCTTAGCTCCTGCTACTTCCACAAGCATGATATACAACTTCCAGTTACTCTTCCGAATTAGAATAGATCACCCTCTCTCGATTAGATCTCAAATAACACTGATTGACCTCACTATCAATCGAGGTGAACTCTTTGCTTGTTTAAATTGGATAACTCATTCAACCTGCTCTGATTTAAGTGAGAAGAGGATTTATCCAAGTAAACTTATTAAAGCTCAAATAGATCTCTAATAGCAAAAGCATACCTTCAAAGTTAAATAAACATAACTCTCAAGAACGCTCTCTCTCAGGTCACCAGAGAGGACCTCCTTGAACGAGCAATGAAACAAATCTTAAACGGGTATAAGAAACTGATATTCAGATCCAGAAAACATTAAACCCAAAACCATAAGTAAATTCATAAACTGAAATTCACAAGCTACTGGAAACGACTACAGGAAAGATAATTTCTGACTATAGCATTCACTTAATGGAAGCTGGATTCCTCAATTACGACCACGCTACAAGATTCCTCTGACGGCAAGAATAACTGCACTAAATCAAGAGCCGACCTGTAAATTTGTTCGAACTTCAAACATTCCTGTGTAGTAATTTAAAGAATAATTTCATTCACTTCGCTCAAAAAACGATAACACCCAAGATCCGTAAAATAAAACGAAAAATAAAACGATAAATCTAATCTAATTCTAACTATCAACATTGAAGAAAAGAAAAGAAAAGAAAAGAAACCTAAAAGAAAAATAAAGAAAATGAGCCTTCACCCGCACTTCGTCGCGCCACCGCTAAGTCGCTCGGTACTTCAGATGATAGGTTTCTACTCGGGGGCCCAATCCAACAAATGCATTATGTCGCGGGATTTCCAGTTAGTCGTCTACGCCGCCTGTCGCGACATCGATCTCTCGGTCATGACATCATCCATGTCGCGATCGATCTCACGCCGCAACATCAACTTGTCTCGGAGGCTTCATCGTTGCTTCTTATGGTCACGATCAACTTCCGTCGAATAACACTTCCATTTAACTCACTTCATCCTTCCTAAACCTGTCATAGCTTCATACGATTCTCTTGTCATTCCTCCATCCCGGAGCTATGATGATCAACTCCTTGGTTTGACATCGATGCCGTCGCGACATTCCCTTAGCTTCCGTTAATCCGCCGCGCATTCGTGATTCCCCCCTGTCGCGCGCCGCTTATTTTCTTCACTTATCCTCGATGTCGACCATAACTGGATCAGGTAAGACCAAATCGCATCAATGAATCAATCATTTGTTTCCATTCCCGCCACCCACTTCTCGCATTTTTTATTCCACCATTTGTCGCATTTTCCACCGCATTTTCTTCTTCTTTATACTCCCTCGCAAATAACAAATTTGGTGAGTTTCTTCACATTTCCTCGCATTCAATTATTCCTTTTACATTAAAATCAAAACGTAAAATGGACTAAAAATAGATGACTTTTAAGCTCATCAGGTCCTCTCAATTCACTCCTTGCATACTAGTGGGCCTCCCTAGTGGTCTTTTTGGTATTTTAATATATTGCTTTACCTAATAAAAAAAAAAAAATATCAACTAAATAAATTAGGCTCACTAAACAAATAATTTCAACATTGCAATCCTTTCCAATATTTCAACAAAATCCCACAATCAAAACATACAAATAGCCAAAAATCCAAAATTTAAAACAAGAGCGCCAATGAATAAAAATCCAAATAGCTTCAATGTAATGTCCAACATTCACTATGGACCAAGTATCAACTCAAGAAAAGCTTATTCACAATTTATTTTTCCAAAAATTACAAAATTAGGATCAAACCACTCTACCTTAGATCTACAAAATCTAACCGTCAAAATTTTGATCCGACACTACAAAGTTGTTCCTCACGTTGAATAGAATAACCCCTGCACTCCGTGATCGACCAGCCAAGCCACGTAAGAATCACAAAGAATAAGTCACGGGGTTTTCCCTTTTATTTTTCCTCCCATCCACTTCCCTTTCTTTGTTTTTTTTTTTTGGCTCATATTTTTTGTTTTGCTTTTTTTTTTTCTAACATCATTTAAATTACAAGAATAATGTTGTTAGAAAAAAAAGGGAGAATGATGTTAACATGCATAAAGGGAAATTAATTTAATAAAGTATTCATGCAAAGGTACATTAGTCGATACCTATGCAGTTTGGGGATTTGAATCCCAAAAACATGCTCTAAATAGTGATCAAATGGTTTTTTTTTAATACCTAGATAACCCCTTCATGCATTAAATGATGTGGGGCCCACCATCCACCAAATCAACCCTATCCCACGTGTCAACCCCACATCCCCCCCTCTCCCACTCTCTCCTCTCTCCCTACTCCCCACCCCCCCCCCAATGCATTTGTGGTTGATTTGGTTTCAGGATGGTGGGCCCCACATCATTTTATGCATGGAGGAGTTATTTAGGTATTAAAAAAAAAAAACTGTTTATTACTATTTAGAACATGTTTTTGGAATTCAAATCCCTTAATCGTTTACCAGACATACTTTATCAAATTAATTTCCCTCCATGCATGTTAACATCATTTTTCCAAAAAAAAGGAAGAAAAAAGAGATGGAAAACAGAGGGGTCATTATTTTTTATTTTATTTTTTTTGATCAGCAAAAAACAGATATTATAGATGAAGGAAGTTCTAAGAGTACACAGTAGCGGACAAAGGAGGAAACAGAGGGGCGCGAGGGCTTATAAATGAGAAAAGAGAAATGGGTGAAAAGGGCAATGGACGGGAGAAGAAAAAGCGGAAAAACCCTTTCGACGTTAGGGTCAGATTTCTTCGCCAAACGACTTTTGCTCGACCACAAATTTTGAGGGGTATTTTATTCAACGTGATGAACAACTCTAGGATGTTAGATCAAAATTTGACTGTTAGATTTTGTAGATTTGATGTAGGGTGTTTTAATCCTAAAGCTTTTATTTTGTAATTTTCCAGAAAAATAAATGGTGAATATACTTTTCTTGAGTTGATACTTGCTCTATATGCACACGTGCATCAGGATGAAGCTATTTGATTTTTATTTATCAGCATTGTTGAAAATTTTGAATTTTTGGCTATTTGAATGGTTTGAATGGAAATTTTGATTGTGGGATTTTTGTTGGAATATTGAAAGCATTGTAATGTTGAAAATTTATTTTTTTAGTGAGGAGAATTTATTTAGTTGATTTTAGATAATGATATGAATTATTTTGGACTTTGTTAAATATATATATGAATGTGAAAATAAAAACATTTGCTATTATTGTGATGTTATGGAAACTGAAGTGTTAAAATTGTTCGTTTATTATGAATGGTAATAGTAATTATTTGGGACTTTGTTATATAAAATGAATGTGAAAATGAATTTTTTGGTATTGCTGTGAGGTTACGAAAAATCCCTAAAGTGTCAAAAATTGTCCGATTGATTACAGTTGATATTAATTATCGGGGACTTTGTAAATATATGAATGTGGATGAAGACTTTTGGTATTGTTACTGCTATAGAAATCTCTTTGGGAAGTGTGGAATATTGTTTATTTATTATTTGGAAATGTTGAGATTTAATTTTTGAATGGTGGTATCGTATATGCATCATGATTTGTGAAAAACAAAGAAAAAGAAAATAAATGATGAAAAGGAAAGGCTCTCATGAGGCGAATTAAAAAAAGAGAGATCCTTTAGTATGAAAGACACAAAACTTTACCTAAGGAAGACTACGAATGAGAGTATATTTGGGTGTGGACACATATCGTTTGGTGAAAACCCAAGAATATGAGTACATTGCGTATCATCACATTCACATCTCCTTTGCATTTTGTTTGATTGTTTAAGTAATGGTTGGATGGTGTGAGTTATGTTGATTCTTGTGTTGCTAGTCCTTATGTGTATTCATTTATTTACTTGATTAATTATTTGTATTTATATTTACCTTTGAACCTTAGTTGTATTCCTCATTTCCCCCCTTGGAGTTAAAGCACCCTACTAAGCAATGTGGAAATGTTCATCCCTTCCTTTCTATGATTTTTAGATGTAGCTCGTGGTTCAACAACCGGTATTTAATACCCTATAGCGGCTTGAGGGAGGGACCTAGTGTATTGTTTCTATTCCATGGTCCAAATTTGTTATGAGTCCTGTGTATACTAGTTATATTGATTTTTATGTGGACTCTATATTTTTGGTGGTTTACTTAATAAGCCATTGCATTTGAATTATGGACTCCGAGAGATAGCTTCTTAATTCCTACTAGATAATGTTATGTTCTTTTGCTTACCCATCAAAACAAAATGTTATGTTCTTTTGCTTGTTGAATTAATGATGTAACTTGAGCATAATTTATTTGTGGTCGATAGTAGTTCATCCTTAGAAAAAGAAAATAAATTAGGTTGATTGCCAGCTTGGAATAGAACTAGCCCTTAGGGTCAAACCTTTGACCTGGGGTCATGGGCCAAGTCTTAGGTTGCCCAAAATTTGGGTTGTGACTACAACTTATCTCAGGAAAAACATTCTTTAAATTGAGTTGATTTTTAATTTCTTACAGTTTAACATAGCTTGTTCTATGCAGTTGAAGTTAGAAGATCCCTACATTTGAGGCTGGGATTGCCATTTGATCGTCCTCTCCTACGGATTGCTAATGCCCTAAATTTATCCATGACCAAAGATAGTGCAAAGAGCAATTCAATAAGAAAGGGTAACCATTTAACTTATGTCAGGCAAATCTATCTTGAAGTCAGTAGATGGAAGTTAATAGATGTTTTCCTCTCTGTTATTAGATGTGAACTCCATTGACACATTTTTTATATTGTTAATATCAGGTTCTTCTTTGCTTAGAGATGTACATGTAGGGATTCCAAGCAGTGGTGGTCAGTGGTTGGTGTAGATGATTTTTCTTTCTTTTATCTTGCTTCTCCCAAATATATTTTCATGGAAATCATGGTGTTTTGTAGTTTCTGGAGGTCTTGTCTCTTTGGTTCAGGGTTCTTATGAATACCACTTACTCCCAAGATGGCTTTATGATTCGGTATGTCCCCTCTGCATATAGTCAATGTTTTAAAAAGATAAAGGCAGCCGAGGTGTTCTTCAAGTCAGCTGAGGTGGTAAGCCTTGAGGCGGAATAAGCATAAGCCTCTACCTAAACAAATAAATATGGAACCAAAAAGAAAATAAAGATTAAGAAAATAGAAAAATAAATTCATAATAACAGATCAAGTCTTTCTTTCTTTCTTTCTTTTTTTTTTTACAGGTAACTAATTTTTTTCTTTTTTGTCCATATTGAGACCCAAAGGTGGAACCTCCCATAACCCGGCCTCAACCCTATCAAATTTGTCTTTCATAGCCAATAGTTTTTAATTTGATTTGCCTTTCTGTTCTAAAATGTAATTCTTTCTTATAGCTTTATCAAAATGATCTTTAGCGCCTATCATCACTACTACTATTAGGATCCTCAAAGGGTACATAATTATATTCAATTAATCTACTACCCCGCATTGGTGTGTATATTCACTCATTCTTTTTCATCGGTTAAATGCAACAACCCTTTTTCTTTATCTATCAATAATAAGATAGTGATTATGTGTGAGGTCAAACACTAGAGCAGCCTGCGACTCTTTTGTTTCTTATCCTCAATAACTTTTTGCCCTCATCATTTAATAGTAAAGCTAACTAAGCACTTATTTTGTAAAAGGTTAACCCCTAGGTTTGGACCTGAAATGAAATTTAAAAACTGACAAAAAACCCATAAAAGAACAAGGCCTGTTCAAACAATTGAATACTAAGGTTTATAAAATATTTATGTTAATAGTGCAAAGGTGTTAAACCCATTAAAACCTTTTTCTGAATAGCCTCAAGGCTATACACCTCAACAAGGTGAGGTTTGAGCCTCAATTTCTCTGCTATATCCTCAACAGGGTAAGGCCCCAAGGCTAATTTGCAAGCTCTTGCCTTGAGGCCTGAGCCTTTTAAAACACTGGTTATAGTAACATCCTTTTAACATGAAATTCAGCCCTTGATGGTCATTTAATATGAACTCAAAAATTGCAATCTCATGTTGTACTCATTTGTTATGTGGTATATGTTTATATGTTAAATTTCACTAGGTTTTTGGGACACTATACATTATCCTCTCTAAAATTTTAATGTATACATGTTTAGGGAATTGCAATGGCTACATTATGGGCTGTTAAAATAGTTCAATTTACTATCCAGGAATGTGTGTGCTTTTGCCTGCAGATTGCCCTTAAGTGCCTTTGATGGCATGGAATTTCATCACTTGCCTGAGGTTTAGTTTATCAAAGAATCTGGGTCTCTTGGTTTAACATTGTTAGCTTACTACAAAATTCTAGCCATCTTGTCTTCGGCGATTTCTGGATTGGTGTTATCAGCTTAGAAAGAAGGGATCTTCTAGACTATTAGATGGTCATTTTTATCCACATCAGCTTCTTACTGGTTTTTACTTGAGCTGTTTTTTCTTTCCATGCTGTCCCTGGGCTGGGACGCGGGTAACAGGATTTGAATGGCACACCTTATACTTTTAATGCATTATCTTGCCTTGTGTTTGGAAGCATAACAATGTGGGTCACTTGAATATTCTTTGCATGCATATATATGATTTGTCCATGCCACTTTATATTCCGAATTTATTGACAATTTTAACATTTCAATTGGTAGGGCTGGGGTTGTGCTTACCGTTCACTACAAACTATTGTTTCGTGGTTCAGATGCCAACACTATTCATCCATTGAGGTTCCTTCACATCGGTATAAACTGTTGCACATGTCTCATTTTTTCTATTATTATTATTTTGTGAAACTGTATTTAGTCCTTATATATGTTATATATATTTGTAGTCAGTGTCGTGTAATTATATGATCTGACACAACCAAAATGCTTCCTTTCTCAGGGAAATACAACAGGCTCTTGTGGAGATTGGAGATAAGGATCCTTCTTTATCGGGTCAATGGATTTGGCAAATATTGAATTGCTTGTTGTGTGACAAACTTCAGTGTAAGTATGCAATTAACTGTATTGGAAAATTGTTATCAAGCCAGATGCATTCATGATTCTGATAACAAGTTATTAAGTTGTGAGTCATTGTATCAGTTGCAAAGTCATAAATGTAAGATCTGGCTTAAAAGCTCTGCAAATGTAGAAATCATCTTCATTTTCGAGAAACTAAGGAACACCATCATGATTGGTCAGTAGGATGAGCTTTATTAATTTATTTCTTTCATCTGCCTTGCATTTGTGATTTTCTCCAGTAGGTAAATTATTGCAGACATTTACAACCACACTTCCTCACTAATATATTTCAGATACACCCTGGAGAAATGTAAACACAGGAAAAAAAAATCAAGATGATAAATAAAACCAAGTTTGAAACTTATGTATTTTCAAATTCTTCAACTTGTATAGAAGACAAAGCCAAAACAAGTAAAATGAGGTTGAAGTAGGTATTAATATATTTTGAACGATAGTTACAGAAATAGAGAAGCTCTGCATATACGCTGTTGGGAGTCGATTACAAACGAGAACCAGTGGGATTGTGCATTTGATACTTGATCCTCACTACACTGGCAACGATGATCTGAAGAAGATTGTAGAATTGTGGGTGGGTGGGTGTGGAAAAGCTGTTGATAATGTAGCACTTTCTTACACATGATGTCTCACACCACTACTTCACACAGAGGCCCATAGACATGGCTACGAGAATTATTTTTCCCATGTTTAGAAATTTACTTTTGAATGCATGCCTCGATGTTAATAGCTCCATCCATCCTTTCAACACCAAAAGCTATTTCCAGTGAAAACGCCGACTGAGGTTAGAGCAGGAGGTCAAAATCAAATGTAAAAGGTCCCAATGATTGATATACACATTCAAGAGACATTGAATGACTAATGTTTCTAATTTCCAGCCTTAATGAAAGATGGTAAGAAAGTTGTCATTAGGCACGCTCATATATTGAACCATAATGAAGGATCAATATCAGTGCAGTAAAGATTTAAAATATCATGAATAGGTTTTGTTTACTCTTTTAATATATTAAAAAATATTAATTAATTAAAGGACAACAAACATAATTAATTCTAATCATGATTTTCAGCAGGCACTATAATACTATTGTCATGTATTTATCATAGATGTAGGTAGACAGTGAAAGATCTGTTAATACTAACAGAGAATTTAGTAGATGTATATGTCTGGTTACATAAGGCAAGACGATTATAGCATAGAGTACATAGAAAAGGATAACTGTATAAAACAGAGAACTGAATATACTAATATCCAAATACTAGGAATTCTAAATATATTATCATGTCCTGTCAAGATAGTGTGTCAAAAAATAACTAATTTGCTATATGATAGAGAAGAGAGGCTGAGAGATATTACACAAGTGCATTACTGTTAAAGTCGAGAAGGTTGTGGGTGCTGAGGTCCATGATTGTAGGAGATCAGGCATATTCCAGTGAAGACCTAGAGGAGCAGAGCAGATTAGGGATTGCTGGGGGTGCTCGTATCCATGGATTGTAAGATTAAAAGGTACTAAGGGGCTCAGTTACGTAGAGAGAAGAGAAAGGTAGTTGGGATTGTTCGACACAGCAAAGAACAGAGATAGAGGAGCAGATCGGGATTGTTAAAGCCACACAGGTCTGCGACCGTGAGATCATATAATAGTTCTCTACAATCAAAGACTAGGGAGGAAGAGGAAGCAGCAGGTTGGGATTGCTGGGGGTGCCTGATATTTGTTTAAATTAGTTTATAAAAATCAAAACTAAAAATAGCCTGAATATCAAATTATTAATGAAAGCATATGAATAGGAAATAAATACATAAAATCAAATATTATTTATATCAGAATATTCCATGCAACTTAGGTTAAGGAAATAATCATTTAAGTTTTAACAATCATCTGAAATCCATAGAAAAAAATGAAACTGAATCTCAGAAAATGGTTATTGGCTTGTTAAAATTCCCCTTGTATATAGTCATAGATAATTGTATAATCAATGCAAATACATTTTCTACACATTATAACAAATTTCATTGATCTCATATTGAATATGAGCATGTACGCATTTTCATTAGACATATTCAGTATGCAGAAAAAAATGAACGAAATTATTTTTCATAAATTACATAGATGAGTAAATGAGGGACAGTGAAAGGCAGGTATCATTTGAACTATTTCATATATTTGAAATTTTAAATAACAACAAATTAGCAAAAAAACAAACAACAAACAAACAAAATATTTAGGTTAACCTAGACCCAATCCTGGGTGTTTGAGCAGCTCATTACCATTTATGTAATTGGATTGGATTTGGGTTCAATTTTATCAACCCGATTTAAATTCAGATTTGTCTTGGACCAATAGTTTCGGTGACCCGAACCTAGGTATATGTTTATTGAAACTAGTCTCAACTTGAAAATTTTACAATCAACTCCAAGAGAAAACGTGAGCACTGTAAAATTTTCACTTCAATTGAGCGGCTAACCCAAATCTTTTCATGGCATTCAAAATCATTATAGAATATATGTGAAAAAACCCCTAGTGTTGTATTCGATATCTCATTTACACTTAAAACTTTTTTACTAGCTTATTAATTTATCAAACCCAAATTAGTCCACCATACCATGACTTAGTCATTAAAATGGTCAACAACAGCAAACAACGGCCAGAACTGCTTCATAGAATCTGGAGGTAAATATGGAAATCCACTCATCTTCTTTCCTCTCTCTTCCCTCTCCCCTGTTAGCTCTCTCATCTCTTCCACCATACTCTCCTTCATCAGATGAACACCTCTGCTAATTTAAACTCAATTTTTATTTTCTTTAACTCAATTTTTTATGTACCTTATTTAGGTTCTTGTAAATTATTAAATAAAAATAAAAAATTTTATTTTCAAAATATAGAAATTATTCTTATTTTAAATCTACTAAATAAATTTAATTTTATTTTATTTTAAAATATATAATAAATAAATAAAAGTTTAATTTTTTTAAATATATAATGATTTACTTATTATTTTAATTTTATAATGTGTTTATTTTCTAAAATGTATTTAATTTTTAAATCTACTAGAATTAATGAGTTTGAATAGTAAAATTTGGAAATTTTTATTTTATTTATTTAGCATATTTTAAAAATTAAAATAAAAATTTGAATTTATTATAGTAGATTTAACAGAATAATTTATTTGTATGAAAAATGTAAAATTTGAATTTATTTAGTATGTTTAAAACTAAAATAGAATTCAATAAAAAAATTAAGAGCAAAAATAGAAAAATTAAAAGAAGATAGGGGGTGTTCAACGTTCAGGAAGAGAAAAGGAGGAAGATAGTAGAGAGAAGAGACAGAGAGGGAAGAGATAATGTGGTTGTCTCAATGGGTCATGTGAATGTCACGCTAAGACTTCAACTATCATTTTAATATCGCTGGAGGCTTAATCTGCCACAACAAGGTCTAATTTGATGACAACAATGAATCAGAACCTCTTAGACCGTAAAAATTATAAATATGACATTAGGTACATTATTGAAGGGCTTTTTGCACCTTTTCCCAATCATTATATGAGAGAGAGATGACTCACTTGGCAATCATTAATGAACAGAAAACCTAAATGCCCCAGTAACCCACCTTCAGACACCAGGCAATCTCTGGTTAAAACAACTGTGAATCAAAACGTGTATCTGACGCCAGAATGGAACTCAACTGGGTCGATATTGAAGGGCTTTTTGGTGAAGCCTCAATCATTATATGATAGAGAGAGGACTCAATTTCATAATCATTAACAAACTATAAACCAAATGCGAGAACTAAATTTCAAGAAACACCCACAACTTTTAAGTAAACTAAGATGGATCAAAACACCACTAGAATTATTAGTCTCCATAATCCGTCGAGCAACCCTAAATGAGGCCTGATGAAGGTGGCTCGCCTCAGGTCCTCTTCGACATCAGCTATAGGCTTCGCTTAAAATTTGCGCTCATGGTCACCACGCCCAAATAAGACAGTTTGCGCCTCCCCCTTTCTTCAATGGTCATGTGACCGCTGGTGGAACACCCCACCCCTTTACCACAACGGTAATATTCTCTCCATTTTTCTTCTCCTAACTATTGCAACCGCTGGAACTCCTTTCCAGGTACTTTTTTCACTTTTTTTCTATAAATATCACATTTTGTTTACCATTTTTAATAAATCATTTGTTTTTGATTTGTACTTCTCCTCTCATGTTATGTCACCAATTCTCTACATCTTAATACTTCATTTTCCAGTTCACTTCTTCATTATGAGATATTATTGCAAGACTGCAAATCAAGTATCATTATGACTCCAATAATTCTGATTTTAAAGAATTTCGTTTGATCCTCCAATTGAGTAATATTTCTCCACCTCATTCTATTTATTATTACATTTTATTTTGATTCATTCATAGGTATAATATTTAGATATGAGATCATAAGGTGAGAGAAAATATGTGCATCTTCTTCTAGTCCAAAGATCACTGGGCAAAAAATGAGTCTTCAAATATATGAAATTTTTTAGATAGAATAGAAGTAATTTAGTAGTAACATAGTGAGAATAAAAGCAAAATGTAAATCTAGAGCAAACTCAGTTTTTGATCAAATTCAAAATGTCATCTCCAAAAGACATAATGAACAAGCAAAGCCATACATGAATGTAGATATTAAATTATCATGCTGAATTAGTAAAGACGAACGCGCAGAATTTCAAAAAAAATTCTTATGATGAGAGTCTTCAATACAGAATCATCGACACATAATAAGAATGATACGATGCAACCATAATATTCGTAAACAATCCAAAACGATTAATCCATCGTGTGCCGTCCCGAAATACTGTTAAAGGGGTATTACATGAAAAAAATTTCAAACAGAAAGAGAAAATTTAAAAGTGAAATTTTGAAGGAAAATTTAAGATCTCGTATATCGACATTTTTAATGTAGATGTTTATGTGTTACTGTTCATTATATAGATAATGAATGAATGTTAAATAAAGAAATAATTTCATTTAAACAATAAAAACTACATAGTGGTAAAATATAGCAATTTTAATAAAATGATGAAATTATAGATTTAGGTATTTAGATAAAATATTTATGCTAATACATTAGATAATGCTTCTAATAATGATGCAACAATATTAAAGATTAAAGATTTTAAGAACAAAAGCAGATCATAAAATTATTTTACTACGCTATACAGCAATATATTTAAATTGCATCTGTAAAGATGACAAAACAAGTGTTGATATACATTAGAAAAAATTAGAGACATTACATATAATATTAATATTGTTCCCAAGCAAAAACATGAATATTTTTTTATTGTTGCAAATGTAACAAGGAAAGAAAAATATAAGTTTAGATATATCATAATTAGATGAAATTTATCATGAAAATATATTACAAAATATATAAAAAGGTAGTATTAATTATAACAAATGCAACCATATCTATCAACACTGCGATAAGATGCTGATGTATTAATGATTATAATGTACACATTACTTTTATTTTCATGATCTTTTGAAATTTTTATGTCAACAAATATTTTTATAATCAGAGAGTTATCCAACTTCCATTCTGATCACATAGCTAACTGTGGTATTTATAATACACTACATACCTATCAATGAGAAATTTTAATGATACAATATTTTAATGATAGAAAGTGACAAAAATATTAGAGAAACACTTAGATTTATTATATTGGCACATCTGTATCTAGATTAAAACTTCTGATGCTCAGATGAGAATGGTTGCAAAGTTTACATAATGAAAGATTCATAAAACAAAGGAAATAAAATATGAAACTGCTATTATATTTTATATATAACATCATAGCAAAGGTGTCAGAAACGATATTACTGATAAAATCATCCACCACAAAGTTCTCCCACATCTTTTTGAGGCAAGTTCTTTAAACGCTTAAAAGAGAAAAATGCAACAACGATCCAATAATACAACCGATATAGATAGATATTCGATAGAAACAATTCATTTATAGAATAAAGAGATTTTGAAATTTTAGAATCAGTAAGTAACAACAAGAAAAATATCATGAAGAGTTCATTATCGACGTGATGTATTAACCGTATATTGAGTACAATCAGATCGAAGTCATATCATGAGCTAGCATCACAGCAAGAAAAAGCGCTACGTATACTTCATGCCACACAAGCAACGCCACTATAACGTCGGTTAAACAAGATGTTTAAATATTAAATTCACGGACAAGATTGCACGATCATGCCTGGTGGTCATCAGTCAACACCCATATATAACTTAAATTTATCAAAACACGAAATTAATCCATAGATAATCTCCTTCCACACCAAAAAATAAACATTGACAAAATATTTCATGTTAAATATATATTTGACCTTAATTTCGCCACAATAAAAGAGCAAACCACATCTAATAAAGAAGAGTATAGGTGTCAACCTAGTTGGATGTACTTATTTTATAAGCGATGTAAACCTTCATACATCTTCCTAATGGCTCATGTTCGATGAACAAATTTTTGTAAACGGTATATTTTTTATTTAATAATCGTTTTTTGTTTTACTTTTATTTTATCAACTTTCAATACATTTAATAAAAACCTAACTACCAAAGAGGAGATCGGGCTTGCGCGCCTCCCATGAAGCAGATACAGCCTGGATTCGGGTGGTTTTAGGGCGAATGCCCTTCGGATTCGCCTTAGCGAGCCTCGACGGTAGCCCTGGTGTCGGCAGCGACCCGCCGCGGCCACGTGAGCCTGAGTAATGCTCACAAATCAAGCCCGCGGCTCTGTCCTTCTAAATGGCTGGTCGCCGCGCAACACGTAAGCCAGCCGCAGGTCGAAACGACGGCGTGGCCTCTTCGAGCCATGGGCTTTTGTAGACCTCGGTTGGAACCCAGAAAACAACAATATACTAGCATTGTGCACAGAACACCAGCATGATGGTTCAATCAAAGTCTTTAGATCTCCCGACTTAATCCACTCATCTCGGGATTTTTGGAACCAGAACAACTCCTCTTGTTTCAAAACTTGGTCCATATCTTTCCTCAGTTTCAAGTCTAAATTAATTTACCGTTTAGCAAGGATGAGTTGAACACCTGTAATGCGGGCTAGTAAGCAGTTTTTCTTATGGAATATATTGCAAAATCTGATAAATATATGTATTCAAAGGAAAGCAAGGATTCCAAAATCTCTGTATCACGTCAGGAAAATCACAATGGAGAAGCCAAGCAGCTTGAAATTGGAAGGAGTTGGGCGGACGGTTAGGAGTGTCCTTGGATAAAGTAACAAGAAGAGGAGCATGATCTAAATGTATCCGCGGCGGTGGAAACTTCAGAAAAAGCAGAAGGAACCCAGATCTGAAGACAGAATGCAAAGTCCACAGTCTAATTGCAGGTAAACCCTTCTTAAAAAGCTCATTTAAACTTTCCCCCTAATCCAAGTAAATTTCGGATGTCCACTGAAACCAACTGCCAATTACACCTGGTTAAAAATCCACACTGTAACCACGTGGTTATCGTGCCATTAGGCGCCAGACGAAGTTTCCTGGGGAGATGATGGCATTAACCCCAACCGATAAACTGAATACAAGGCCCATTAATATGTAAATGATTCAGATTGAGATCTTAACATAAACGTTTTCTCAAGAGAGAGAAGGACTAGTATAAATTAATGAACAAAACTGAGAGGGGAATGATCATAGCAATCTGCAAAAAAAAACTGAGGATGGGTAAACAGAATATCAACATGAAACTGATCTTTCCAGAAGACCCATAATCCGCCGCCGAAGCCAACAGACTCGACCCTGACCCAAGTTTTGAATCCTATGGATTTACAAATTTCATTCGCATGCTGACCAGAGACTTTAGGTTCTAGAAGGCCCAAGGCAAAGAGGTCATTATGTTCCTTTGAGTAAGTCCTTCAAAAAAGATCGAAGAAACCACTAGAAGAAGCACCCCACAATTCCAAACTGAATAGCTGCCAACTTCACAAAAGAAAATAAGAGATGTTACCAATGATCATGGATTAATATAGCCCAAAGACCACAATTCCTTCAGTTACAAGTCTCCTTTCGATCCATCCTCTGTGGCCCTATCATCCACCAAACCTTTGGCCGGGTCATCATGAGAACAGACGACCACGGGGGTCCTGGGTGATGTGGCAAAGATCATGAATAGGAGAGGCCAGAACTACAGAGCCTCTGGGCTGTCAGAACGATGGGAAATAATTCTCCTCCTCCTCGACGATGCTATACCATTCGAGCTACGCACCACCATGTAGCTCAAAACGATTGGCCTAATCCATCGGTTCGAGAAACATGAAACATCACCTCTACGAGCACCGTCACAAGCTCACACCTGTCAAAATGACTCCAAATCTATAAGCCCATATCCCATGGGTCACGACAGAAGGGTAAGTGGATGTGACATTAGTGCATCCATTACCCAAGAGGGCACACACGCGCCGCAAAACAAACCAACTCGATATATGCAAACGCAGGTGGTCTAAACCTCCCGAGAAGTCAATCCTCAGAGAAAACAATGCAACCACTTCAATTAACCGAGAGGAGCATATGTATACACTGCGATGGTCGCAATAACCTCGAATCGACTCAAAGCCTGACCACCAAAGCTCCCAGGTGCAGAGGAAGCCGCTAACAAGCCTGGGAAAGAGGATGCAGCATGAAGATCACGTAAACTCTTGCAGCCAGTTTGAGGATCCACAGCTCATCCTCTCTCACCGCCCCGCCTCAGTGCATCGAGATCGTGATGCCAGAGTGCAAACTCATCTATGTTGAACATTATTTACATAAAACACTTGTGCATTTTATAATCCGTTATTCATACAAGTAAAACCCACAGAAGTGAAACACTCTTAACTTGTTTAGAAGAGATATTTACGGTAAAAGGCGTGATTCAAAAGTTAACGAAAGTAAATATATTTCCAAAAAGAAGAATAACCGAGAGTCTCACAAATACAATCATCGGGAAGATTAATTTTTCGCACTAATCTGGAACATCAAATGGTTCAAATTCCCTCATATGGCTGCATTCTACATTCTAAAGAGCTTTCAACCAGTACTCACACGCCCAACCGAAGTTAAAACGGCAGTTATGGCCCCGACAGTTAGAGAAGAAAACCGCGCTGTCATTCAAAAATGCAAATAGCGACGTAAAGCCGCCAGGTCTACGTATCGTATCAACGTGGTGTCGCGATTTATGGTGTCGCGACACCATTTTGCGTCGCTACGTAAAAGCTGGTGCCGCTGACGTATTGTCAAAGTCGCCACGTAGTCGCGCTCGCCACGTAAAGCCGTGTGTCGCGACGCAAAGTCGCCGTTCTCACCGTAAACGCCAGAGCAATCATCCTGGAAAAAGAACAAAACAAGTTTTTTGACCATCAGTCATTTCACCCTAGGACCATATAGAATGCTTTTTAGGTAAAGAGGCAAAGGAAGATCGAGAGCCTCTCTCTGGGGGTTTCAACATCGCCCATTTTTCCATGCGCTTTTCAGAGATTTTGATTTTTTTAGATCTGTGAGTAATTTTTTTAGCATATTTTATTTCTATTGAAGATTTTTCTAAGGTCGTATTATCGATTCAAATTTCACCTGGTGCTCGGGACAGATTGAAGCTGAGCATGCAAAACTATTCCTTCTGGTTTTCTCTCAAATATTTCTTAGTTTTCTTTCTTATCATTTTTATTTTGAATATAGATCTATGAGGCTCAGAGCGCATTTTTATTTCTATTGAAGAGATTTCGTGCCAGATCGATATTCAATTCTCCTATTTACTGCTGAGGCCAAGATTTAAGCCTCAAATCATTTTTCTTCTTGATTTCTTTCTTCATTACTTTTTGTTCGATTAGAGATGATCGAATCAAGAATGGAAGACAAAGAATTCTCACACAGAAGTTGGGCCATCTTGTTGAACATCTCATCGTTTTCGCAGCCGTATTGTGTGGGTTTGAATACCGAAATCTCATAACATTGGCATCGCTCATATATCGAATTGCCCGGAATATTAGTAGCCATAGACCCAAAAAGAGTCAGATCTTGCTCGACCAGGAGGCCCTGAGTGTGGAAGTAGATGGAGATCCTTCAGAGTAAATATTTTTGACTCAGTGGTATAGACTAATATCTGAACTAATGAATTAAAATATCGATAGATCAATAATTTATCTAGAAAGTAGAGGATTAAATTTTTCCAGATGATTAATTAGACTTAGCTGGATCGAGGTTTCTCCTTAGTCCGATGAAAGATCTTGATCCCGCAAAGATCTAATCAAGGAGATAGAAAATTTTATTAGATTTGAAGGACTAGACACCAATTACATCGAGAAGGCTTGCATTATCCTCGTTCATGGGGCAAGAATTCTCGGGCCCAGAGAAATGGTTGTGAAGTATTGAAAGAAAACAATCAAATTCAAAGAGTCACAAGACAAGAATATTGTGACCTAGCTTTGTCCCGAAACATGATCTCTAACTGAAATGTATGGTGTATGGAGAACCAGTTATACTACTGCTCAGAGCAAATCTAGCATTCAACTTACAACTCGTTTTCAAGGGGAAATGCAAACTGTTTTGCTGTAAATATCCCCATCCCTAGTGACTCTCTTCACCTGCAGGAATTAAGTAGTTGTTTATTTGCAGAGATTTTGTGATTAGTTTTAATCAGTTTTATTTCAATCAAATTGGATTTTATTCACACTTGTTTTGCAGCCTGCAAATATGCAAAGAGCCCTGGTAATCTGGTGATCAAATTCGCTATTCAGAGAGAACCTCCAATCCTACGGGTATGAGATCCCACCTTCCTTAGAGTCCACTTTATTATCAGACCACCTCGCGAAGGTTACCAGCGCGGTAATAATCTACATGAGCATATCATTTTGTTTCAAATCAGCTTTTATTATCATATCTACCCCTCGACCATATTCATATGGCATCATCTGGTCTCCTTATTAAGTTTTCGGCGCCAAGTGTCGATTGTATGAATAGTCCTTGGTATAATAACGCCGTAGAATTCGTATAACGCCTTTGGTCATTCAACAAGTTTTTGGCGCCACACGATTGGGACAATAGTCCTTTGGTAATAACGTCAGAATTTGTACGCTTTGTCATCCAACAAGTTTTTGTAATAAAGCTTCAAACAACGATAAACATTCAAGATCCACAAACAAACAAATCAAAAAAGAAAGAAAAAAAAACCAGAAAATATCAAGTGTAAAGAACAAAATACAATAAAAGTCAAGGAAGAGCTTAGAAGTCTAGCCTCGTAGCCTTCCTTCCCCAGAGCAAGAATCCGCAAGGCTCAAATCACCCACACCATAAGGCACTTTATTATTTGGAGCCATTGATTTGTAAAGCTCGCAAGGGTTGGTAGAAGCCAGATATGGCCTGCGACACTAATAACCCATTCAAAGAAAAGGCTTCTTGATGTCATGGTTGAAAGAACGAGAATTGAAAGTAAAAGGATATGATAGTATAGTTACACCTAAACGATTTCCTTTAAAGGTTTGAGGTCACTATGTCGATGGTAAAGAACCTGTATTTGGAGTAGAGTCATTAATAGAAAAACATATATGTCTGGGTGTGTTTTATCTAAACAGACTACCTCATCCACCCCAATTCAAGCCTTACATTTACAAGCCATAAAGAATCATACTGACTGAATAATCAGTGTGCCTACAGAAGAGAGAGAGAGTGATAAGAATCAACAAGCCTATGGAACCCAAATAAATTATTATCTTAGATCCCGCCATCATCTCACCTCATAAACTCATCTAGCTTGCAATTGCTTGATACAGAGAGGAAGACCAATATCAATACACGAAAGGAAGGAACTCATTAGACTGTAAAGAAATTCTTTTCCTATTATGAGATTAATTCACTATTAAAAATAGAATAAATTATCTCGATCATATTCTCATAGTCTAGTAAGGGCAATTCCTTTAGACAGTTAACATCACATACCCTCGCAGTCTTTGATTACTCACGCTTTTGGTTGGAATAAAAGCACGTGAAATGAACTCCTTTCTCCATTGCTTCGGGACAAGAATTTCTTTCTTTTTCTATTTCGAGATTTATAAAAACAAGCTTTAGGGGTGCTTTGATAGCAAACTTATCGCTTGAGAGTCATCACTGCTGCTTCGCATTTATATCCATATTCATAAACTCATAAAATTTCAAACTTGGTTTTGCAGGATTATTACGAAAGCAAGAAGTATCCGGCGGAAGAATGAGCAATATATTTGAAAGAGCTCAACCGCAGTCCTGCCACGTGCCATTGTAAAGATTAATTTTTCAAAACATCTGGAACATCAAATGGTTCGAATTTCAAGGCTGCATTTTTACATTCAGCAGAGTCAACGCCTGAAAAAAACACGATCGCCAAATCCGAGTAAACGGTAAGAAGTTATGGCCTCCGATAAGTTAGAGAAGAAACGCCGCGTCCGTAAATGCAAATAGCGCTAGAAAGTCGTGTCATAGTAAAGCCGTGTCGTGCAGGATGATGCAAACATGGCGTCAATTCATTTGCGTAACGAAGGTAGCTTCGTGAAAGCCAGACGGGACAGCAGGCGTCGCGACACCATGGCGCGCCGCACAAAGTCGGGTGTGGGTCATTGACATTGCGTCGCCATTACCCATTATTTCTTGTGTCGCTGGCGCCGCAAAGCCACGCCATGGTGTCGCATGTAGAACATGACAGAAGTCACAAAATGACAGAAAGTCGTGTCTAATTTAAACGCACACAGAAGAATCCCAGTGCCAACACAAAATTGAAGCTTTTGAATCCACTCTGCTCCCCATCTTCACTGACAGGACCATATATATACCTGCTTGTGGTATAAAGGAAGACATCGATGGTTTCCCATTTCTCAGACCACTGATTTTTCCAAATTTTTTTCCTCCGATTATCTGCTTAATCCGTAGCACTTTGCGATTTATCACGAACATTCTTTCTACGGTATACACCCAGATTCAGATTTACCATGTCCGATGTTACATCACAAAACTGATTTCTTTCTCTCATGGTTTTCTTCTCTAAACCCACAACATTTTCTTAGTTTTTTACATTTTTATTTTATTTTACGATTCAGAGAGTAGTTTTAGAGCGCATTTATTTTTATTGAAGAGATTTCTGTGCCGTACTTTATATTCAATTTATTTACTGAGGCGAAGATTTAAGCTCAAATCAGTTTTTCTCTTCTTTCTCTTGATTTCTTTCTTTCATTTTCTTACTTTTTGTTTGATTAGTGATGATTGAATCCAAAGAATGGAACATTAAACACCCTCTAGGTTGCTTAATTGTTGAACATTCAGATTTGCGCTTTTCGCTATTTTGTGGGTTTGGAATACCGACTATATAATTGGTAATTGCTCATAATGAATTGTTCGGAATATTAGTAGCTTATACCCAAAAAAGAGCTGTATCTTTGCTCGATTTCCGTGAGGCCCTCCTCGAAAGTGACACAAGAGATGGAGACTTCGAGAGTAAAGAGCGGTAACTTAGGCAAGGTTAGACTATCATCTTGGAACTAATGAACTCGAAAATTACTCGAGCAGATCACTAATTTACTCATGGTGTGAGGATTAATTAGACGATGTATCAATTTAGTTGATCATGAGGTTTCTCCTTAGTCTGATGAAAGGATCTTGATCCCGTGTTAGCAAAGATCTAATCAAGGAGATAGAAAATTTTATTAGATTTGAAGGACAAGATACCAATTACATTGGAGAAGGCTTGCATTATCCTGTCTATGGGGGCAAGAATTCTTCAGTCCTAAGAAATGGCTGTGAAGTATTGAAAAAGAAAAACAATCAAATCTTAAAGAGTGCCAAATTTTACAAGTAGCTATTTAGACCCATTTGTCTTGAAAAGGAATATGGATCTCTAACTAGTGAAATGTATGGTGTATGGAGAAATCCAAGCTATACTACATTGCTCTTGGACAAATCTAGCATTCAACTTACAATTGTTGCGCTTTCAAGGAAATGCAAACTGTTTTGTAAATAATTATCCTCATCCCTAGTGACTCTCTTCATACCTTTTAGAATTAAGTAGTTGTTTATTTGGTAGATTTTTAGGATTAGTTTTAAATCAGTTTTTGTTTCAATCAAATTGATTTTATTCGACATCCTACTTGGTCGCCTAAATAGTGAAGAGCCCTTTGTAATCGGGGTGATCAAATTCAATTAGAGAACCTCCAACTGTGGGTACTCGATATCCCGACTCTTAGGAGTCCACTTTTACTTGTATGACCCGTGCACTTGCGGAAAGGGGTTAAGGTTGGTAATACTTATCATTTCGGTTTTTTGAAGATACTTACTTTTGTTTCAAATCGCTTTGAGTATTTACCACATTCACTCCCTTTGACCATATTTTCACATATACATCATTCGGGTCTCCTTTACAGTTTTGATGCCAAGGTTTTAGGATTAGACAATAGTCCTTGGTAATAACGTCAGAATTGTATACGTCTTTTGGTCATTCAACAATGGGTCGAGATGGAACCGAGGTCATTGCTTCACCACCCTACTCTCCTCCGATACACCGAATCTCTAGTGTATCAATCTGCCCTCGGCGTGGAGTCAAATAAAAGGAGCCTAACACTATAACATGGCAGCACTGGCCTCGTGGGATCCAAACCGGGAGTAATGCTCACGTCGAAAAGACATGTGCGTGAATCACGCTCGTAAACACCTCATGAATCCCTTCATCGCCATAACCATCATCAAATACTATGGGCTCCAGCCCTTGATCATCCCATGACAACATATGAATGCAATCATCGTACTTAGCAAAATCAATGGAATGAATACCTCCCGTTGGAGAAGGAACCGCATGTGTAGAATATGTCGAAAGGGGGTTAGAACTAAAGCTAGGTTGTCCTAACTGCACAATACCCTAATCAATCAAGTCCTGAGTAACATGTCTCAAAGAAGTGTACTGATTTGTAGTATGTCCAGGGCCCTGATGATAGGCACAATGTAGGTCCATCCGACAATGAGGGTGAACTACCTGCGATAATGGCCTTGGTGATAATGGACTAAGCAATCCAATAGTAATCAATGTCTGTAAGACCTCACCCAAAGGCATGCCTAGTGGTGTAAAGTGTCTAAGCTATCTAGGTTGTTGTGTAGGAACTGTGGACACTCGAGGTTTAAGATGAGCAGTAGGTGGCCTCTTCACAACCTGTGTAGCTTAAACTGGATGTGGTGGAGTATATGGAGCTAGTAGCCTAAGCGACTGAACCGGTATGGAAGGTCTATACTGAATTGAACTCTGTGGATAGAAAGCCCTATGTGGCCGAATAGATGCATACTAAGGCCTAGGTGGCCCCTGTCTGAATGAACTGATGGCTCCTACCTCCCTTGGTCTATATGATCCAGACGAATTCTTCCCCTTACTATCAGAACAAGAAGAATTCAACCACAAACCATGTGCCATACCATCCTCGATACCATACAATGCTTCTAACATAGCTCTATAATCCATAATTAGCACCCCTATAAGATGTCTAGCATAACTGGGCTATAATCTTCTCATAATCATGCTAATTTGCTCTCTCTGATGGACGATCAATCATCTGAATAATATTCTCCCTCCAACAGGGAGATGAATGGTGTAGAAGTCTCATGAGCTCCGTGCCTCATAGCCTTAAGCTCTCTCCTAGTGACATCTATGACAATGCTGAAAGAAAACTATTGGATAAACTCATAAACAAGGTCGTCCCATGTCCACCTACAAGAAGCATCCAAGGTGGAAAACCAGTTCTATGCCACACTACTTAGTGACAAAGGGAATAACATGATCAACTGAGCCTCATCCAAACCCATGCCCCTCATCAACTGACTATATATCCTCAAATGGGTACGTGGACATCCTCCGCTCTCGTATACCGTCTTGTCGCATCCGAATTTAGGCGGCAAGTAAATACAGGTGTACTATTAAATCCATCCCACACATCCATACCCTCTTCAACTCTCAACTACTTCCAAGACCTACTCTACTTTGTACGCTGGCCATCGAAGCACGTTGGTCTCGAACTGAACAATCGCATGTGACAGGATCTCCTTTGTATGCCTCTAAATGACAAAAGGAGTGCCATGAGGGACAGGCGGAGGTGCCATCTTGACCATCAATGGAGGTGAAGGTGGAGGTGGTGCCCCTATGTCAAACTGAGTATCCTCTTGTGTTAAAATCTGTGGGACCTGCTGTCTATCAATCCTCTAACTGAGGCCATGTATTGTATCCTGAAGTGTGGCACCAGTTGTAAAGTTCTGCTCAATAGTCGCTGCATGTGGATCACTATCTATCTGATCTAATGTACATACTAATCTACCCTCAACTCTAACCTAGGAAGAGGGTCACAGTCTGTGTCAGTGAATCTTGAAAGTGTAACTAAAACAAATAAGGTGGAGTCCAAGTTGAACTGAAATGAATGCTACTATAATGAAACTGAAACGGGCAATCCATCACTGTGCACAAAACCGCCCCATTAAAACCCAATACTCTGATCAATCTCTGTATACCCTCGAGAGGAAACCAAATTAGAGAGCTTTGGATCCATAACATGACTAAACCGGCTCGAGGTTCACAGATGCACCCACATGTAGGATGAGAGTCCTAATTAGTAGGATCTTGCCGATTCCGATAAGAAAACGCAATGAAATAAAAAATTTAACGCCGAATCGGTGATCGTGATCCAAAAACGGTTTGATGAAACTAAACAATGAATCAAAGAAATCTAGATATTACCTCTTGTAGATAGAATCCTTTTCGACTAGTGCAGATTTGCTTAATCACACACATGCTGAAACACAAGCAAAACTCCTTTTGGAAACGATCCAACAACAACGAGCCAAGATGATGTAGTGTGCAAACACCCTCTAAAGGTATCCACACGAACGACTAATGGATGGGATGGATGTGCTAGCACCTTATGATAGGTCTTTGTCCCACAAAACCAAAGACACCTTAGTGTCTTCCAAAACTCTAAAAAGAATTTTCTCTCTAAAACGCCCACTTCAAAAGAACCACCTACTTTTAGATGATAAACCTCATATTTATATCAACCCTCCCAAACCCTTTTATTAAAACGAATTTAAACCAAATTCCATTAACTATTAATGGGCTTGGGCTTGGGCTTGAGCTTAATCATGAGCTAAAGAGAGAGCCTTTCTAACATCCCATTATAGCTCATTCTTATGTGTGACCTTTATAGGTTCACTCACGTCGGGCACGGCCCAAATCATATTCTCTAGCCCACAAGTTATAATCGACTTCTAGCAAGACATTATAACTACCCAAATCAAGTGAATTGATGACTCAAAAACCTTACATAGTATGATATTAGTCCTTTGTCACACGATGTCTCGATTAAGCACAAAGCATGATGAAGTCATCTTTATACAACTTAATCGCTGATTCTCAAGTAGACCGAATTAAACTAATGATATCGATAACTCCTATCAATCTCATTCGAAAGCACGCCATGCATTTCGCCACTTATCAAGAGGCCAATAGGACATCTCACTCAATTAAGAGCGGGACAAATTCCTTCATTATCACTCACATTCCTCCATATGATTTACCGCATGCCTAACCATAGCCTCAGATACTATCCCGTTAAAGACGCTATCAGCTACATCAAGACACTAGTTCCTGGGTGTAGGAATCCATGGTGAATTCGTGTCAAGGACTCAAATACCACTATTGCAATGAGAATTACTGATGACATAATCCATGTAGTATTTCTCATAGCGGATCAATCCAATAACATGAACTTAACATGTATTTATGTTCTAAGTAACATCTTATGTTCATGACTAGCAAAATGTGGTCTTTTCTTAAAACATAATAGTCTTTCTTCATTATTATTCCCACAATAATGATCGACTATGGACTATTTAGAATAGTGTTCTTATGCCTTAAGGTTTTACTATCAGTTCTACTTGATGACATAAAGCTTATTTCAACTATTTGGCAATATGATTTCATCAAGTTAAACCACACTTAAATAACAAGATAAAATGATAAATGCCTCATGTATATAAACATATAATGACAATGTATATACACTGTGGGCTAGAGAATATCACTAACAATCTCCCACTTGCCCTAAGCCCAATCGCATAAGCAATCAAATGCCTATCTAGGACTAGGGGCATGACTATCATGCTTTGACTGTGGAAGAGGTTTAGTCAAAGGATCAACAACATTGTCATCAGTATGAACTCTACATATCTTAACATCTCCTCTCTCAATGATCTCACGAATGAGGTGGAAATGCCTGAGTATGTGTTTCTGATCATGCACGTGATATGGGCCTCAATGGAGCAATAGCCCCATTATTGTCATTAATAGGACGCCCACCGGGGTTTGTAATGCTAGGAACAATTCAGCCTAAAACGAAATTTTTGATCCAACTCATTCCTTAGCCGCATTCGAGGCAATTATGTACTCAAATCTCTATAGTAGAATCGCCACGGTGTCTTGCTTAGAACTTCTCCGTACCACAAAGACTTCCACCAAACAAAACACAAAACCGTATTATGATCTAAAGTCATCTAAGTCAGATTGAAAACCAGCATTGGTATAACCACTTATAACTAGCTCGCCTCCCTTTTGTCCAATTATAGATAAAAAAAATATCCTTGGTTCTTCTCAAGTACTTAATGATATTCTTGACTGCTATCCAGTGTCATTCACCTAGATCTGACTGGATTCTACTTTTCATGCTTAAGGCATAGGAGACATCAAGTCAAGTGAAAAGCATGGCATACATGATAGAACCAATAGTCGAAGCATATGGAATTTTATCCATGCGCTCTTTCTCGCCCTTCGTGGGTTGGACATTAAGAGACTTCATCGAGCTTAATGCCATAAGACATTAGCAAGAAACCTCTCTTGGAATTCGCATAAACCTCTTTAGCACTTTGTCTCGTGGCACCCACTTTGACTCAAGCCGAGTAACCGCTGAGATTTATCTCTGCAACAAGCCTAGATGTAGGCGGTTTCATTAAGTCTCATTGAAAAAACATTTCCCCAACCAAGACTTGAAACTCTGCAAGGTAGGGATGTCATTTCCAATGAGTAAGATGTCGTCCACATACAACACTAAGAAGACAATTGCACTCCCACTAACCTTCTTGTATACACAAGGCTCATCTTCATTTTTCATAAAGCCAAACTCTTTAACAACCTCATCAAAACGAAGATTCCAGCTTCGTGAAGCCTGCTTTAATCCATAAATGGATCTTTGAAGCTTACACACCCTATTAGGATACTTAGGATCAACAAAACCTCAAAATAGGCATGTACATATCCTCGAGTGTTTCATTAAGAAACGCGTTGTTTTGACATCCATTTTCCAAATCTTGTAATCATAGTACGCAACGATAGCAAGAAGAATCCTAATAGACTTAAGCATAACGAGACATGAAAAGGTCTCACCATACTGTACCATGAGTTTGTTTGAAACCTTGCAACAAGTCAAGACTCTGAAGGTTATATCATGTTCGATCTTATGAACCCATTTACAACCAATGACCTTTAGCACCTTCGTGGATCAAACTTCAAATTCCAAACCTCGGGTTATCGTGACATTGATTAGTAACTCGACTTCATGGCTTGCCATTTTTCGGGACCAAGCTCATCATTGCCTCATGATAGGTTATGGGCTCATCTTGATCCACAAGCTCTATGGTTTTGTCGTCAATTACGAGAAATCCATATCTCTTGGGCTCATGATGAATCCTACTAGACCTTCGTGGGCCTGGTGCAGAAGATGTCGACTTCACAACTGGTTGTGAGTCTTGTAGAATTTCCATGGAAGGCTTAGTGGCAACTTGTGGTTCTTGAACTTCTTCAAGAGATGTCTTACTCCCACTGACTCTTTGGAAATGAACCTTTCCAAAAGACTCCATTACGAGCAACAAATACTTTGTTCTTAGATGGGATGTAAAAGTAGTACCCTTTTGTTTCCTTTGGATACCCCACAAATAAGCACTTATCAATTTGGATGCTAGCTTATCAGAAGCCTGACGCTTTACATAAGCTTCACAACCCCAAATCTTGAGAAAAGACAAACCAGGATGCTTTCCTGTCCACAACTCATATGGTGTTTTCTAAACCGCTTTCGATGGAATTCTATTCAATAGGAACGTAGTAGTCTCTAATGCATATCCCCAGAAGAATATTGGAAGATCTGTTCGACTCATCATTGATCGAACCATATCTAATACAAGCTTCGATTCTTCGTATAAACACACCATTCCATTGTGGTGTTCCATGGAGTGAGTTGTGAGACTATCCCACAATCCTTAAGATGATCATTGAAATTTTGGCTTAAATATTCACCACTCGATCGATCAAGTGTTTTTTATATTCTTTCCAAGCCGATTCTCAGACTTCATTCTGAATAATTTGAACTTTTCAAAATGATTTAGACTTCTATGCCCATTAAGTGATGTAACCATATCTACTAAAGTCATTGGTAAAAGTGATGAAGCATTGATAACCTCCTCTAGCAATTTAGCTTATCGTCCAATAAGTTCAGATGTATAAGGCCCAATGTCACTAGCCCTCTAATCGTGGTCCAAGAACAGAGTCTTGGTAATTGCCTAGTAAACAAGATTCACATGTTTCAAATGAATGTATTAGCCCATCTTGATGGAGCTTCAAGATGCGCTTCTCATTGACATGGCCTAAACGACAATGCTAGTAGGTTTGATCCAAGCCCATCAGACGGAACCTCTTAGTATTGATGTTATAGACGGGCTCAAGTTGTTCCAAGTTTAGAACGTAGAGACCATTAGATAAATGAAGAGTATCCTCATAAAAAATGTCTCGTATTATAGATGGAGAAAATAATATTCTAATAATAAAGGAATCCATCCACGTCTTAAACAAGAACCTGAATAATGTTTCGTCACATACATAATAAACAATTCTTTAATTGGAAAACAAGTCCACTAGGCAAAGTCAAATCATAAACTCCTGCAGCCTAATGTGCAAGCAACTTCGCTTCCATTCCCACTCAGAAGTCCACTTGCCTTGAATAATGATCTATCAAGCCAGCAGTTCCCGCACATTTACACAAATGTGAGATCCACATCCAAAGATCTAATACCCATGAAGCAAAGTAGACAGATTGACACCAGAACATAAATATTCAAGTGGTAGCCTCGCCACTCTTCTTTCTTCGCATCTTCCAAGTAGAGATTACAATCTTCTCCAATGACCTTGTTCATTACGTAATAGCTAAACTCCTTTGGGCGTGCTACTTTTCGGCCTTAGGCTTGGACTGTCCTTTGCCTTTCTTGGCCTTATTGCCTTTGCCCTTTCCCTTTCTTTTCATGCCTTCCCCTTTCTGAACCATAAGCACTGGATTTGTCTTTTGAATGTTCGTCTCAACATTCTTTAACATTCCATGTAACTCAACATTTGATTTCTCCATATGGTGCATATTGTGTTCATAACAATTGATCATAAGATCTGTGTAATGAACCTAGAATCGATCAAGAGTCAACTCATGACTAATAGGAGCACCAAGCTTATCAAGTCAGATCGATGAGACCTTCATCTTTAGCACATGTGCACTTTACCGGCGCCATAAGTCATCTTGCACAGATCAATGCTTGGTGGTTGTAAACCTTCTTGACGTGCTTGCTTTTGGAACATTCCCTTGAGATGCACCATCATATCAAATGCCTCAATTTCCTCAAATTTCTTCTGAAGCTCAGAGTTCATGGTTGTAAGCATAAGACAGGTTACATCCACATAGTCATTCAAATGCTTACTATAAGCATCCCTTTTTAGGCCTGTGGGGCATTGTTAGCGTGAGTGTTCATTAGGGATTTCTACGAATAAGAACATACATCTTCTCCTCTCTTGTTTAAGAACAATCCTCAAATTTCAAGACCAATCGAGGAAGTTTGACCCATTAAGTTTTTTCTTTCATGACAAGACGCGGAGTAAATGTTGATGTGTTATTTGATGCCATTAGTCTACATACAAAATATGCAAAGCTTTTAATAAATGAGGTCTTTAATAGTCCCACTAAATTAATAACTCTTTAATTAACACGTAAAACAATCTTATAGTTTCTTACAGAACATCCACATTTGACTTAAATTCAAGCTTAGCTTTGGCATAAAACTTAAACTTAAGCTAACTAGGTAGAAAACTCTTTCCTTTTATGCCCTTAGGCTCAAAACCGTTATGATAGCCTAGTTAAGTCTAACCATATTCAATTTTATGGATATCACCATTATCCATCATGTCTTCCTAAGATGGCCCAATACAACTCGCTTTCGCGTAAAACTATATTAAGACGATCAAGCATTGACAAGTGTTAAATTATGGAAGACATTTTATGATTCTAATATTTTATGTGATGAAATTATCAAGTTGTTAGGCAAACTTTATAAACATATAAATGATCACATACAAGCATATTAATACATAAATGTAAACGTGACATGTCATGGCCCATTTCCTAAGGTGATTCCATAAGCCAATACTGAGATGCGGATTACCTTTTACCAATACCTAGCTTTATGTGCTTGTCTCCAAGAACGAATCGGGCCTCCATTCTTCGTTTCCTTCTTCAATATAAGGCATAATTGTGGCGCTATTTTATGCTAAAATAATAAAAAGAGACACACACATGTCAGGTCAATAAACAACGACACGCAGGCTGTATGCTAATATAATGAAAAAGAGACACACATGTTGTGTCAATAAAAATTAATGACACACAGGCCGTATTTAAAAATTACAAACCCATAATTAATACCTACTAATCACATTGAACTAAGGGCCATGACATGCACCATGCAAATTGAATATAAACACATTAAGCACATAATCAGATTATGAATATGGTCTTTCAATTCATAAAGATTAGTCACATAAACAAATTTTAAGGCTAGTACGAGCGGTCACCGTCTCTGAAATTTCTCCCGATCATTAATCACACTTTAATACCTTTATTATTCACTAATGTCGACATTTTAATCTAATGTACCATCATTAATTTGGAACAATCCTACTTAATGTGTAATAATCTATAATAATCTGTATCAGTCCAATCTTAATGTCTAACTTTAATGGGTAATAGTTTTCCCGCGATTAAGAATAACTGTAATCAGCTCATTCTAATACCTAATATTAATGTGTGTACCCTAATGATTAATAAGAATCTCAGAATAAACCATACTTAATATGTAATGGGCCCTATTGATTAATAAGTATCTGTAACAGCCATACTTAATATGTAACAGTCCTACTAATTAATAAGAATCTGTAACAACCATACTTAATATGTAATAGTCCTACTAATTAATCTTAAGTTGTAACAGTCCTAATCAAATTAGAACACAAGAATTACGAACTTAGAATTTGATTCTGATCATCAACAGTCCTAATCCTATTAGAGCTTTTCTAAACCGAATCATTTTTCAATTTATGATATGATGTTATAGATTTCATACAGAAAAAAAAAAAAACATGACTCAGATTATACTGATTATAAAACGGATGAACTAATGGATCATGGCATCTCACATATGGAAAAACAAATACACTAAACAGATCACGTTATATCACATATAAAAATCGCTTTCACTAAACAAAGAAGTAGCTCCGACACACCTGGAATCCAAATGATAAGAAAACGCAGCGGAAATAAAAAAATTTAACGTTGAACTGCATCAGGATCCAAGCGGTTTGATGAAACTAAACAATAAATCAAAGAAATCCAGATCTTAACTCTTGTAGACCGAATCATTTTCGACTAGTGCAGATTTGCTTGATCACACACACGCTAAAACACAAACATAACTCCTTCTAGAAATGATCCAACAAATAACGAGCCAAGACGATGCGTTGTGCAAACGCCTCTAAAGGTATCCAATAATTTGAACGGCTAATGGATGTGATGGATGTGCTAGCACCTTATGATAGGTCTTTATCCCATAAAACCAAAGACACCTTAGTGTCTTCCAAAACTCTAAAAAGAATTCTCTCTCTAAAACACCCACTTCAAAAGAACCACCTACTTTTATATGATAAACCCCATATTTATATCAAGCCTCCAACCCTTTTATTAAAACTAATTTAACCAAATTCCATTAACTATTAGCCGGCGGCTTAGTTTAGCTTAACTGCCATGGGCTAAAGAGAGAGCCTTCTAATATCCCATTATAGTTCATTCTTATGTGTGACCCTATAGGTTCACTAATGTTGGCAACTGCCCAAATCATACTTAAGCCCACAAGTTATAATCTATTTCTCAGCAAGACATTATAATCCACTCAAATCAAGTGAATTCGATGACTCAAAAACCTTACCATAGTATGATATTAGTCCTTGTCACACGATGTCTCGATTACACAAGCATGGATGAAGTCATCTTATAACTTAATCGCTTTCTGATTCTCAAGTAGATCGACTAAACTAATGATATTGATAACTCCTATCAATCTCATTCGAAAGCACGACCATGCATTTCTTAGTCTCACTTAATAAGAGGCCAATAGACATCTCACCACTAAGAGCGGACAAATTCCTTCACCACTACATTCCTCCATGATTTACTCGTATGCCCAACCATAGCCTCAGATACTAATCCCATTAAAGACGCTATCATTACATCAAGACACGAAGTTCCTCATGTAGGAATCCATGGTGAATTCAGGTCAAAGGACTCAAATACCACTATTGCAATGAGAATTACTGATGACATAATCCATGTAGTATTTCTCATAGCGGGTCAGTCCAATAACATGAACTTAACATGTATTTATGTTATGAGTAACATCTTATGTTCATGACCAAAGAAAACGCCGTCTTTTCTCGTAGGAAAAACATAATAGTCTTACTTCATTATTATTCCCACAATAATGACGACTATGGACTATTTAGGAATAGTGTTCTTATGCCTTAAGGTTTTACTATCAAGTCACATACTTGATGACATAAAGCAGAGCCAACTATTCAAGGATCTAATTTTATCAAGTTAAACCACAATTTAAATAACAAGATAAAATGATAATTGCCTCATGTATATAAACATATAATGACAATGTATATGCCACTGGCTAGAGCATATCACTAACAGATCTAAACTCAACCTAGAAGATCAATGGTGGCTCTAAAAAGACATGGGTGGGTCTTTTAAAGGGGGTTCCTAGCAGAAGCGATCGTACCCTCCACTGGTACACAACCTCCTATACGTCTCCAAAGAGACGAACGCTTCCATGCAAGGTGGTCATCACCTCCACACATGCACTTACATCCAAGGGGACAACCTAGGGTAAAGGCTCTCACTACTCTCAGCACTCGGGGATAAACTAAGTGTACAGTGAATGTGTGTGTGCATCTGAAAAACCTAAATGACATCTAAAACAAAAAAGGCACACTGGTTGTCACGCCCCCAACCCCACCGGGCGACGAAGGCAATGAGGATTGTACTATGACTCTACTCCGCTTTTTTAAACATTAGTGGGCCCAAGTCTTATAACTCGGTAGACAAATATCGTATACAAAAATACAAATATAACTACCAATCAGAGTGTTTACAAGTGTCATACAGATACAGTCCTGAGTCCCATTTACATATACAAAAACTGTACATTTACATGTTCAGAGCGCACAACCTACTGTGATGGACTCTTGCTAGTTTGTTGGCCCAGCAGTATGCGGAAGATCGCAGACGTCCTCTTCTGTACCTACACGGATTGAAAACTCGTGCTAAGCTTTACGCTAGCTTAGTGGGAAACATATAACTTATGCATATACACATGCACTAATACTCATTTGTAGTAAGCATGTAACAAGAATAAGACATACAAAGAATGTATATCGCATTTATCATGAATTCATTTAATAAACTTTATAACCTACTTGTACTTATTGCGCACTTATACTTATTCGGGATCTCCCATAAGATACATAATTTGTACTTATAGCAGACTTATGTTTGTTCAAATCTCCTGTAAGCATTACAGAGCTTATACTTATACTTTTAGCAGACTTATACTTGTATAGAGGTACCTGTAGGTACTACAGAACTTACACTTATACAGAGGTACCCGTAGGTACTGCAGAACTTACTCTTATACAGAGGTACCTGTAGGTACATTCAGAACAGAACGATGTACATTACTTTCCTCTTATTCGTTATTCAGACTCTTATAATATAACTGTTGGATTACCTAGACCAATAATAAGAAATGAGTAGGACACAACATAATAAGTACCTGAAGGTACTGTACAATACTAAGGTGTCGTAGCACAAAGTAGGAGGTCAAGTACTTATCAAAGACCCAACCACACAAATGTATGTCATAGCACTAAAGGTGAGTGCCGGCACCGGACAGAGTGCGCCTCGCTACGCAATGCGTCAGAGCACCTGCAAGAGTGTCAAAGCACTAATCAAAACATGTATGCCCACGTAACAGAAGTGTCGTAGCACTAGCAGGAGTGTCGTAACACTAGCAGGAGTGCCGAAGCTCTGATCGGAGACGTGTCTGTCCACGTCATAACATAAGTGTCGTGTCATTTAATATCTAGTCTTAGGCATTCCTACAATTATATGTGTTCAGGAACTTACTATCTTATCATAGGGGCATTTAGTTTGCCCACATCGCACTTCGCTGAGGCGACGAGGTACGGTACATTTTTCACTTAGTTACATTCTTATTTGAATCCTTGTTAATCATTTATTAGGGTTCATATACCCTCGGTGTGCGAATTGGAGCTTAATAATGTAAGAATACCAAAATCAGGTCGGGAAGCAAGGGTACCAAGTACTACTTGGATCGGGTACCAACATTCAATCTTATTTCGTGAGTGGTACCGCATCGATACGCATTTCACTTTGATTGGTACCAAGACTATTTTGCTTCAGACATTGGTATCTACTCACCCATGTTTGGTAATCGTACCATTTTGGTTCAGACATTGGTACCCTAAGTATTCACCCCTGCTTTGGTACCTATCATTTGTGCGATTCTACCTTAAATGGCGTAATCTCCTCCTCTCACTCACTTTTCTTCCATAAACCTCCCCAATTCCATCCTACAACAAAACCCACCTTAGAATTCATCCAAACCAACTCCAAATTGGCTCATAACCCAAACAAAACCAATCATATAGATTAATTAGGGTTTTTCCAAACCCATACCCAAATACTAGTAAGTTAGGTTAACTTCCTAATACCCTAAACATGTATTCCTATGATCATAAAACCAAGAACTTTACCCAAGGGAGGATCTTACCCCAACAAGTACTCACACTCTTTAACACCTCAAACCCTAGCTCAAGGAGGAATTTCATATAAAAGTCCACAAATTCATACCAACCCATAACAATCCTTACAAACCATAGAAATAAGAAGGATTCCATACTCATCTTATACAAACTAGGGTTTTACCAATCAAACTTTCAACAAATCTAAGGTTAGGATGAATTCCTAACTAAACCCTGAATGGAACAAACCAATAACCATACAAAGGTCCAAAAATCCATACAAACCATACAAAATCATAGTTTCCATACCTTTCTTGGCTTTCTTCTTCCTTCTCTTCTCTTCTTCTTCTTCTTCTCCTTCTCTTCCTTTCTCTCTTCTTCTCTCCTTCACATTTTGCTCTCCAAAATGAGAGACCAATTTGGTCTCAACCCTTTTTATATTTAATTTTCCTTTTATTTGCACTTTGGTCCCCCATCTCTTTATTATTTGCACCATTATTTATGCTATTTCTACAATAGCCTCTCTTCTTCTTACTTTATGACTTCTATGTCCTATTTTGACAAATTACAAATTTACTCTTGTAGCTTGTACAAATTCTGGGTTTCGATAATTTCTCACTTAGCAAATAATAATTACGAAAAATTCAAATTATACCTACAAAATACCCTAAAAACACTTTGAAAGTGACTAGGGTATATTTCAGGGTATTACACTGGTTACACAAGTGTCCTAAAATCTAGCTCTGGGCTATACAAGTCATCAAAGATCAAATTCCTCAACATGAGAATGTCACTCAAAGCTCTAAACATGACAGTAGTCACATTGGGGTCATTTATAACACTCACTAAGAGCAAACTAGGAGCAACAAGTCTTCAATCAAACACACAATCAAGAAAGATAGGTTAACCGAGATTAAGGATTTAGAGATAAGGGGATACATGTGTGTCCCACATAGATATGCAACATGCAGTCAAGAAAGAGAGGGGTAGTCATACAACAATCAGTCATGCAAAGCACAAGTATATCATCCAAATCTACACGCGATCTCCAAGTAGGCAGATAAAGATGCAACGCGAATATATAACAAACAACGGTAGTTAGTTTCGACATAACAATATGAACAAAATAATCAACTAATGAAGTCAACCAACCACTACTAATGATACAACAATCAGACATATGAAAAATACAATCACTTAGTTAAAACTCTCAATGTGCTACCAACAATCAAGTATACAAAAAGCACAAAAAGAGGTATCTATCATGTATCTATCAATTAACTAATCAAAAGCCACATTTTTCCCAATTTGTATTCAAGCTTAACCTCACTGTCCCTAATGGAGTCTCCATTTTGTGGACTCTGCATTTTTCACATGCGTCCCCACTCGATGGCGAGACTCGCTTTTTCTTGTGAAAAATAAAATCCTTTTAAAAAAAATAGAGCATGTTCGGTTATTTTCATATATATAAATTTTCGATTGAAAACAACCAAACTGCGCGTACGCATCACAAGTAACAGGCGGTTTTTAATTAAAAACTCCAAGTATCGAACCCACAAGGAAAAAGAATTAAGTACCTCGGCTACTAAAGAATTTCATTATCTAAGCGATATGACTTATCAGGATGATGATTAACTAAGATTAAAACTAATTAAACTAACTTAACTCTTGAAAATTAGCAAATGATTGAAGTGAAGTGAAAGAAAACTTTAATGATTAACACTAAGGATGGTTGTCTCCATTGATGGGTTTATGACTTATAACCATAAAATATCGATCAAAATGAATATATTATCGTGCTTACCCAAGGAACCCGATATAAGGTTTACACTTTTGTGTCTCCCATCAATTTCTCACACCTCATTCCTATTCTCCTTTCGGTCCTTCTAGGTCAAACAATGCGATACTGGTTCTAAGGCAAATTAGTCCTTAGGAACTCTATTGGTCTCCTTTCGGTCCTTACAATAGAGTTACCCGGGTTATATTCTGATCGATCTCCTTTCGTCCTTAAGTCTCACATAAGTTGACTGATAATCTCTTAATAAAATCCACCTAGTACTGAGCATTCTTGTTCCTAGGTCTCTTTGATTAAGTTAATTCGATTTTAACAATTGTGGGACATTAGAGGTAAAAATCAATTCCTAAGGGGATGCTTCCAGCTATCACTCTGGAACCCCTTGAGCTCTAGGTCTCAACTTTACTCTCTAGCATACCACAATTAGATAAAAACATGGACAATAAAGGAACCACATACATATAACCTCAACACAAGCATAGATTCACCAAAATCATTCAACAAAAACCATAAGTCAACCACCAATTTCAATAACCAGCCCTAGGGGAGAAATTAGCCACTCATAGTAGCCTTAAAACCCAATAATACCATATTTGCACCAAATAAAATACTAAAAGATTAAGAATAATAGTAGAGTTTAAGAATACAAAACAAATATTAGATCGATCTCGTCCAAAACTCAGCTCCACTGCTACAAGGTATCCCCTAGCAGCTGGAACTTCTAATTCAGCTCCAAAAATAAGCTCAAGATCAAGTAAAACTAAAGAAAAAAAAAACCTAAAAAGTTATTCAAGAAGAAGAGAGGAGAAACCCTAAAGAGGGTGTTCTTCCTAAAAAACCGAACCCTAATCAAGTCTAAAATACATATATTTATAGGCTTTAGAAAATGAGCTAAAGATGGGCTCGAAAGTTGGATTTTTGCTGGTTCAGCCCAAAGTCCTTCGCCTAGGCGAAGGCCTTCGCATAGGCAAAGAGTCCTTCGCTTAGGAAAACTAGAATGTGCTCATTTTAGCTCTTTCCTTCGCCTCGACGAACCAAAATGTATAAGCAATTCAGATTTGACCTTCTAACTTCAAACGATCATAACTCTCTCATTCGACCTCAAAATGTGATGATTTTGGTCTCTACGGAAAGATAAGAGAGAGTAGAATCTATCAATATCCAGATTGGAATCATTGAAGGCCATTTGGTAGACTTAAAATGCACAAAATTTGAGGGGTGTTGCATGTGGTGTTTTGGAAAATCCTCCCTTTACTTCACGAGGCCGTAACTTTTTCGTTCGAACTCTAAATTTGGTGATCTTGGACCCGTTGAAAAGCTTGAGAAGTGTAGAATACATACATATCAAGCTTGAAGCCATGGGAAGCCATGATACAACCCATAAATTTATATTTTTCGCCCTCTTTATGCTCTCTTTGCTTCAAAATGTACCTAAAGCCATAAGATGATAAAATTAAGCATTAGAGTTGTTAAAAACACCATAAAAACATATGATTGATAGGTGATTAATGATATAAAAGCATGTATGAAAATCACCAATCAAAGCCGCCACTTATTTTGTTATTTTTTTAAGGGAAAACTAAATAAAAATAAAACTCTTGTGTAACTCCTTATTTAGGAAAAGACATGTATGAAAAAAACCAAATCCAAATCCGGAGGTCAAGTTACCAATCGAGAAGGTACGTCAGTGAGTTGTAACACTCCTTTAGGTTCGTATAATAACGATCTCCAATAAACAAGTTTAGGAAACTATAACAATTAATTAATTAATTATGAATACCGATAAAAAAAATCACACATCAATAAAAAAAATGGTATATCTAAATTACAACAAGATAAATACAAAGTGAATCACGGGGAACAACTTATTGAATTACTCAACAAAATATTTTTTTCATTGTTTCTAATGTCACAGAATATTCAAATAATTTCCTTATTAAAAAAATTGAATTAATAAATTAAACTTACTTACTTAAAATAAGTCTGATTTTATTTTCAACAAAATTGATTTGTGTTTATTTTATAAAAAAAAAAAAAAAAGAAAAGAAAAGATTCATTAGGCTTATTCATTGAAAATTATTTTACAACCTTATCTAGAAAGAGGATAGAATTTATTTTTATTCTTAATATTAAAGAAAGCTTTATTTTAAAAAATACTGTTTTGAAATTATTTTGATAAAAGATAAAAAAAAAATAGCCTGTAATTTATTTTAAGCAGTAAATTTAGACAAGTGGTGCAATTGAAAATGATACTCCAGATTTAACTCATTAAAAAAAAAAAAAAGTCTTTCCTAGGTTTTTTTTTATTGTTACACTTTTTATTGAAAAAAAGAATGAATTATTTAAAAGAACATTTTCTAAACCAATTTAACCATTTTTTTTTTTATAAAAAAACACATATTGCTTATTCATATTTTTTTTTAAAACACAGTTCTTTATTCATTTTTTTTAACTAACATTACTTAAACTCATAAAAAAAATATTCAATTTAACGATATAAATAAGTAAATAAATGAAACTCAATCCAAATTTATTAAGAAATATAATTTCATTTGTTCTAGAATGAAAGATTTTTGTTTGCCTTTACTAGGTGTATATTTTATTTATAAAAATAAATCAATCTAATTCAGGAATGTGATTTTATAAAGAAAATAATATAGGATCCCTCTCTTCACCATGAGGGGTGTTGTTTTTCTCTCTGTATGAGGAGGTGTGATATTTATACCTGCAATAGTGAGAGGAGTTTGTTGTTGGTTTGCATTTACCAAGATGGAACATCGTTTGACTGGTTTATCTTTGACAAAGGAAGAAGATGAAGAACTACTTTTAAATGTGGCACCAGTTGAGAACCGACGAATCCTTTTTGAACTTTGTTTGGTTGGACGATTTCTGACTGAAAGATTGTCAATTTCAATGCTATGAAGAATAGAATTGCGACATTATGACGACCAGGAAAGGGTATTTGTATCAAGGAGATTGAACCAAATTTGTTCTTGTTTTGGTTTTATCACGAAATTGATTTAAGAAGAGTGGTGGAGGGTGGACCATGGACTTTTGACTCTCATGTGTTGCTACTTCATCGCTTACAGCCTGGATATGTGCCTAAGCAAATTCCATTATTTTATGTAGATTTCTGGGTGCAAGTGCATGATCTACAGATTGGTTTTATGACTTTGACTGTGGGACAACAATTAGGGAACTTTATTGGTACTTTTCTGGATTATGTTGGCAACAACGATGTGGGGTTGTGGCGTGTATAGGGGATAAGAGTTCGTATGGATGTTCGATTACCGTTAAAAATGTGGAAAAAGATTCGTCAGGAGGATGGTTCATGGTCTGTTGTTACTTTTAAATAAAAAGACTCAGTATCTTTTGTTTATGTGGAATTATGGGGCATACAAATAATTACTGTGTTCAATTATTTCATAGAGAATCTAATTATATGAAGCAAGATTGGGGGAATTGGCTGAAAGCTCTGGCACGTAGATTGGGAGATTGCATTGGTTGCGGGAGGACGCCAGCGATGTAGAGCAGTTAGGAGAGCGGTTACAGCAAACATAACCATTTAGGAAGGAATATGTGTCTCCAGGAGTTTCTGAGGTGGATTGGGTTGTGCATATAGGTCCTGTTGAGAAAAAGGATGATGGGCTTAGGGCTGAGGATTCTGGTGCTAGAAAGAGACGTCGAAGTGATATGGGCTTGGGCAAGGAAATAGAGAATCTGCTTCCAAATGCAGTTGCTCCGACTGTATTTATTAACAAGGCTACTTTTTTTGTCTATCATGATATTAGATGTAGCCCTAATGAGAATCAAACGGAGATGGCTGGCTTTCAGCCTCGTCGGCAGCCATGAGTTGGCTTTGCTGGAACTGCCGAGGCTTAGGCAACCATCGTGCAATGAGAAATTTAGTCGAGATAGTTAAATCTCGGAAGCCTACTGTGATATTCTTATGCGAAACGTTGGTTCATGGTGGTGGAATAGAAGAACTCCGATGTCTGTCAAAATTTGAGAATTCGTTTTCTGTTGACAGATTGGGTAGAGGAGACAGTTTAGCACTTTTGTGAAGTACGACTGGGATATCGATCACAGGTTATTCTTCTAATCACCTCGATTTACTTGTTTAAGAATCTGGCATCCCTGTATAGCGGTTTACGGGCTATTACGGGTTCCCTAAAAGGCATCGTAGGAGAGAGGCTTGGGATTTTATCAGAAATCTTCATTCTCAGTCGACACTACCGTGGTGCATAGCAGGAGATTTCAATCATTTGCTCAGCCATGATGATAAGCAAGGTCGAGTTCCGCACCCGGATTGGCTTCTAAGTGGTTTCAAAGAGGTGATCTCTGATTGTAGTCTTCTCGAGGTTCCTCTGCATAGATATCCATTTACATGGGAACGAAGGAGAGGGACGGTAAATTGGTCTCAGGAAAGGCTTGATAAGGTTTTTGCAACTGAGGCGTGGCTTAACCTTCCCATTGTGCAAGTTAACGAATTTAATTGCGGGTATATCTAACCATTCATCGACCTTACTGAGATACAATAGTGGTTGTTCCTATAAAGGCAATTTCTGGTTGAAAACGCATGGCTTTCTGAGTTAGAATTCCAGAATGTGGTTCACCAGAATTGGGTATTGTCTACTAGGAGAGATGTGATTTCAAGGTTGGCAGTATGTTCGAGTTCAATGGATGCATGGGGTACTGCATTCTCTTTAAAGTTTCGAAAGCAGATTGTTGATTGTAAAATGCAACTGGACAAACCACGATATCAATCTACCATAGAGGCTGCTATGTTGATTACTGAGCTTCGGGGAAAATTGTTAGACTTATTGATTCAAGAAGAACAATTTTGAAAGCAAAGAGCGAAGGTTTTCTGGTTAGCGGAGGGTGATTCTAACACAAGATTTTTTCATTCCATGGCCACTATTAGATGTCACAAAAATAAAGTCACTAGATTTATGGATGATGATGATTGTTGGATAGATACAATGGATGGTCTCTATGGGTTGGCTAAAAAAATTTTTGTCAACTTATTTACTGCTTTACCTATATTCAAAATAGTAGCGCCCTTAACTTTTTGAAAGCATGTGACCAAACAGAAAATAATTCTCTTGTTTCTCCGTTTTTTTATGAAGAGTTTGAATTGGCGGTAAAACAAATGCACCCAGATAAAGCTCTAGGGCCAGATGGTCTTAATCCAGCATTTTTTAAGTTCTTCTGGCCGGTTCTGGGTAAGGATATTTTTCAAGGTTGTGTTATATGGTTAGAGAAAAAGGAGTTTCCTGCTAATTGACACGTGGCTCACCTTAATTCCTAAATGTGAAATACCTAAATCTATGAGAGATTTGAGTCCGATTTCATTGTGTAACATGTTATATAAGATCATTGCCAAAGCATTAACCAATAGATTGAAGGTTATTCTACCTAATCTCATTTCGGATAATCAGTCAACTTTTGTGCCAGGTCGGTCTATTCTTGTCATTATTCTTGCTTTTGAGGTGCTGCATGCTATGAAAAGAAAGGTAAAAAGTAAGGTTGGGAGAGTGGCACTGAAGATTGATATCAGCAAGGCTTATGATAGAGTGAGCTGGGAATATTTCCAACTGGCAGTTATGATGGGAATGGGATTTGATAGAAATTGGATTGAGATTATTATGTTGTGTGTAAGGACAGTATCCTACATAGTTTTGGTTAATAGGGAACCTATTATTCCAGGGTGAGGTTTGAGACAAGGTGATCCTCTATCCCTTATCTATTTATTCTATGTGCGGAAGGTCTGTCTTTGTTTATAGAATCAGTTGAGGATCGGGGAGAAATTCATGGTTGTAAAGTGTGTAGAGGTGCTCCTAATATTTCTCATTTATTATTTGCAGATGATAGTTTTCTATTTTTTAAAGCGTCAATTGAGGAGAGTATAATTATCAAGAAGGTATTACAGGATTATGAGATGATTCAGAGCAAGTTATAAATTTTAATAAATCAGGTATTTTCTTTAGTCCAAATGTTGTTGCCTCTGTCAAGGAATCAATTTCATCTACATTGGGTGCTTCCTCTCCTCTAGATACTGGGTGTTATTTAGGATTGCCTTCTTTGCTTGGGAAATCAAGAAGAGTAATATTTTGGTTTTTGAAAGATAGACTCTGGAAGCGGTTACAGGATTGGAAGAACGGGTTTCTTTCTAGAGCTGGGAAAGAAGTTCTCATCAAATCTGTTGCCCAAGCAATTTCGTCCTATTGTTCGAGTACTTTTCTACTTCTGAAATCGCTTTATGATGAGCTGCAAAAGATAATGAACTTTTTTTGGTAGGGTACGAATAAGGATGGCAGAAAAGGTATTCATTGGCAATCCAAAGGAAAAATTATGTTATAGAAAGGAGGATGGAGGATTGAGTTTCAGACATTTTCACAGTTTCAATCTTGCTCTTCTTGGAAAGCATGGATGGAATTTATTGTCTAATCCTAACTTTTTGATCTCTCGATTATTCAAAGCTAGATATTATCCTCATGATAGCTTTTTGAAAGCTAAGCTAGGTCATAACCCTAGTTTCGTTTGGAGTGTTTGGGTGGCTAGGAGTATTATTGCTTCAGGTAGCAGATGGTGGATAGGCAACGGAGAAAGTGTAAACATTTGGACTGATCCATGGATTAAAGATAGCCTAGATTTTAAGCCTACTACACTAATTATTGCTGGTTTGGAAGATCTTCGAGTATCAGCTTTGTGTTTAATGGTCTACCCTCATGGAATTTCAGTTTGTTAAAGGATTTGTTAGCCAAACCAAGATGCTTAGTAGCTATTTGTAGATGTCACTTCCATGCAGGGCTAGGGATGATAAACTTATTTAATTTCACTAAAGATGGTCGTATGCAGTGGCGGGATGATCGAGTTGCTTGCCTTCTAAATCAAATTAGCTCAATCCTTCTGGAGGTGAGGATGTAGGTGAGTTGTGGAAATGCCAGTGCCACCTAAAATTAAAATTTTCCTTTGGCGTTTATGCAGTGGTATTCTCCCTACTAGATTACAGTTGCTCCATAAAAATCTCACAATCCCTCTTACTTGTGTCCTATGTGGCAATGATGTGGAACATGAGTGGCACGTCTTCTTGGAGTGTCCTTTTGCTCAAGCTTGTTGGGCAGTAGCTGATTTAATCATTTCACCTGCATTGTTTGAGACAGTTGGGGAGTGGTATCTTCAACTACTATCTTCCTGCACCTCATCCTATATCTCTATCAGTATGATTCTTTGGAGCATTTGGAATCAACGCAATAGACGATTGTGGGAAGAGCAATTTTATTCACCTAGCCAAATAGTCATGTCGTGTCTTTAATACGACGAGGAATGAAAAACTGCAGCAACTAAGTGGGATTAGCGAGGAATATTAGTTCTTCTACGTTGAATGTGTGTAGTGTGTGGCAGAGACCATCTATGGGGTTCTTCAAATGCAATTGTGATGCTGCAATTTTTTAACATGATTGTTTCACTAGTATGGGGTGTGTGCTGTGGAATAGTGCAGGCCAGTTTATGGGGTGTTTTGCTTCTAAACATGGAGTGTTATCGGTTAGAGAGGCCGAAGTGTATGAATTACGTGAAGCCGTTACATGGGTTAGGGTTTAAATTTATCTTTTGTTCTCTTTGAACTTGATGCTAAAACTGTCGTTGATTCTTTTCATTCTTCAACATATGATGATTCAGAATTTGGTAGTGTCATCCGAGATTGCCGAGTACTTTGTCAACAGGGTCTTCAATTCTCTGTTTGTTTTGTTAGAAAACAATGTAACAAGGTTGCTCATGCTTTAGCTAGAGAGTCTTTTGTTCTTCCGTCTCCTTTTTCTACTACTCTTCCTCCCAATTGTGTTGTGGAAGTATTGCTAGCGAATTCTACTTAATGAAATTCTTTTGTTTCAAAAAAAAAAAAAAAAAAGTGATTTTATAAGTTATTCGAAGAAGAAAGAAAAAAAAGTTGTTTAACTGTTATTAAAAAAAAAAGTTTTGTGGAGGTAAAATTAATTTATTTATTTATTTATTTTATGTCCGATGAGATTTTTACCATAAAAAAAGTGGCCATCTTTATACAAAAATAAACTTGAATATATATTTATTAATACATATTTACAAAATGATTTAATTGTTGATTTTATTAAAGAAAAATGTAGCTTTAAAAAAGAAAATTTGCTTATTGATTTTAAAAAATATATGTTTATTTTAAAAAAGAAAAAAAAAATCACATTAGAACTTGGGAAAATAAATTTACATTTATCTTCAAAGGCTTGGATTTGTATAAAACAAATAATTTTAATGACAAAATCCCAACTTTTCTACAAATATTCCCAGGATTATCATTCACTATTTTTATTTATTTATTTATTTATTATTATTTTCAAATAAATAAATATATATAAAAATATTTTATACTTTCAAAATTCTTCCAAAAAAAATTATACTTAACCATATTTATTTTAAAAGAACACAACTTTCACATTTAAGAAAATAATAGTAATTTATAAAAAAGTAAAATAAATTAAATTAAACTTCAGAACCTTGTGGGTTTTTATGTATATAAGAAAAGGTATTTAATTTGTTTTATTATTAAAACACTTCTCAAAATTATTGGAAAATGATTTTCGTATTCTAAAAAAAAAAAGATTTTGGTTTCTTTATTATTATTTTTAAGGTCCAATGATTCATCTTAATTATTTAGGTGAAGAAAATATTTAAGAAATATTTCCATTTAATTGTTATCACAAAAAAAAAAAAATAAGTGAGAAAAAAAAAATATTACCGAAACCTGAAAACAAAGAAGGAAAAAAAACATTATTTATTTGTCAACTTATTTACACAACAATATTTTTTTTAAAAATAGTAAGTAAACAAACTTAAAATGATGATAAGTAAAATCTAGGTGTATAACTCTATCAACCAATTTATAAAAAAACCTTAAAACATTTATAAAGAACATGAAAGCAAAAATTAAGGAAGAAGAGACAAATATATACATCAAAACATGCCAAATGAGAAACAAAATAAATAAAAAAAGTATACAAGAGTAGATAATCAAATAAAAAGGAGGGTAGAGATGATTTACATGTAAGCAAGCTTTACAACACTAATTGTTCCTCCAAGCTACCAATATACATCCCAATGAAAACAAAAGAAAAAAAAAACCAAAATCCTCCCTCTGTGGCCAACCACCACGACTCCTCCATTTTTTAGAGAAAAACTCTGCATATATATCAACCATGTGCTCTGCCATCAATGGTCTCAACTGCTACTATCATCAGTCCCATCCTACTTTACCAGATCCAACTACTCTTTGACTTCCGAGTTCCATTGGGAGTCATCCGTACATGTAAAACAATGGCCAAAAACATAATAAGAGAGTAGAAATAACAAGCCCAAATATAATAAATAATGTCTAAGCACAAACAAACATTTCAATCCATCCCAAACTTAACATCATCAATTATTCAAATCAACAAAACACAAGACCCAACGCCAATGAAGTATTGAGCCCAAACCAAAATAAGCCCAACAAAGACCTAACCGTGAAATTCATGCCCTAGAAACGAAACGTTGTGGAGATTAAATGCAGGAAAAGAAGATGAGAAAAGGAAAGAAGAAAGAGAAGAAGAAACATAGAAACCCAACAAAGAATAATAAACAATAGAAACAAACAACAAAATGATAATACTTACCTCTCAAAATTACGAGCCTAAATATTGTTGTTACCTTGATCGCTTGACTTTCGGGGCATCAACGGCGCAATGTAAACCTACAAAAAGGGCAATCCGACGAAGATGGGTTGTCGCCTCTCCAATGATTAAGTAAGCAAAAATACGGAAAGGAAGAAGAGGAAGTTCGCACAGTTGGGATTGCATACCTTCTCATCGTGGGGATCTTGCAGGTTATAAATTGGTTCCACAGTCCCTCCCCCTTTTTCTCGAGAAAGAATCTCCTTTTCTTAAGAGCAAAATCTCACTTTCCTTATCAAAGACTTCATTATTCGCTATCAAATGATTAATCTTAGAAGTAAGGGATTTGATAAATTCGCGGATAAATACCTTTTACGTATTTCCCGCCTTTATCCATTCATCCATAGCAAACTTGCCATAAGCAGAAGGACGACCGGTTGGGGGACTTGAAACTCTAGACGGACTGCCCTGAGGCTAGCTTCTAGGAGGATACCCTGGCTTTCATAGAAGGGCCTTCAGATTTCCTGTCCAGGTAGTGCCTACCAATTTAAATATGGAAGGTGGACTTGGGCTGCTTCATATCGTGGGCCAGGTGGACCTGGGGCCAAGCGGGCCGGGTCCTAGGCCCATAGAGTAGCGGGTTTAAAAACCATGGTACTTACAATGCCCCCATTTTCCTTGGTTGGAATTTTGTGCTTTTCTAGTTGGGAAAAATATTGTAGTATTAAATGTAGAATGTGGAGAGTTGAATGCGCCGAGGTGATGCTCTTGTGGGTTTAAAGAGTGTGGGAAACGCAAGCTCCCTAATATATATACGGCGCATTTTGCACTAACAGAGAATTTAATGCACCTATTGGCTCCTTACTCCTACAAATAGGGATAGGGGTTTCAATAGCAGTTTCTTTTACATTTTCTCAAATATATTTTTTTTACTCCTGCAACTTTGCCTTTTCTGTGCTTCTGCGAACTTTCCTTTCAAATGAGCCATCGGAGACTCTTAACTCTTCGACGACTTTCGGTTTTCCGATGAGTGCTCGAGTCTCGGACCTTCTTTTTATCGTTGGTTGGTTTAGGTGTTTTTAGGGGTGTCCTATTAGGTTCAGTGAAGGTTTTTTGTTCACGTTTCTTAGGTTTTGTCACTGGTGGGATGATGGGGGATTTCTTTTATCTTCCGAGGGTTTCGTTTCCATTTTTTGCTTAAGCCCCCAGGCCTCTTGTCCTTTTCTTTTTTTACTGACAGAATGGCGAAGGGTTCACGAAGAGGTTTCCGGCCGTCGGGGCTAGGTGCGGAGGTTCCGGCTGCATGCTGATCTGATTCAGTATGTTTTCAAAGGCGGGATTGTATAGCGGGGTTCTTGTCGAAGTGTCGATGCGGAAATGTCGAGCTCGGCTGCACTGGGTTGGCAGGGAGCGGAACCATTTTCCATCTACTTCATGAGGCTCAGTTCACCCCACCAAGCTTAGCTTCCACAGTGTCGTTGGTGAAGCCGGTTACGCACTTACCAGGCACCTCCTACGCTCATTACACCGAGATGTTTTTCGGTTCTTGGATTCTTGATGTTGCCGAACTCTCTATACCAAACTAGACATCATTTGGTGAGAGATTTGTTTCTATTTACACTTTGAAGCTCCGGATGGGGGCTACGTTTATGTCGGCCACGGTCTGTTTGCAATTTGCCAACAGAATATGTGACTCCCCCAAAGCGGAGGTAAAGGTTGTCTTGGTTATAGGCCCATTGACACGCGTGACATAGCTCTCGAGCTTCCTTTTGATGTGAATCATTCCCTCTTGTTCTCAGGTCTGTTTTAGTTTTGATGTAGTTCATATTTTTCTAAGTGGTCTTCTCCATTGACATGCCTCTATTTTCTTTATATTTATAGATAGGCGCGCGGGGAGCCCGGCTAATTGATTGGGGAGGAAAGCGAAATTTGGACCGCATCAGTCCAGGCGAAATCATAAAGGGAGCGTAACCTGACTCCTTACGTACGTGAAGATACGCAGAGTTAGGCGATAGTACTTTCCCATACATAGTGCATGTTCTTCCCCATCTACTGCCCGTCGAACTTGTGAAAGGCGAGCACTTCGTCCTCGTGGATCTCCCGAAGCTACTACCAGGGAGCTATTCGCAAGCAAAATCTGCTCCAGAACCCCTCATTTGACCGGACTGCCTATCCTTGTCCATGCAAGATCCCAAGCCTGCCTAATTACCTTTGGCCGAGCGAGATTCATAAGCTGCCCCTAAGGCGGCAAAGAAGAAGAAAAAGAAGACATGACATATTAAGGTTGGCCATTTGTTGTGAGTTGGAGGGTTTGTAGGCTGGACGGATCAGAGCCGATTAGTGGGTCGGTGAAGAAAGTGAGGTTGAGATGTTTAGCCTCGCCCGCTGGATTTGCGCGCGGATCTGTGAAACGAGCCGCCCGGTGCTCAAGGAGAGACACACGGCGGGGAACAAAAAATCATTTTTCGGTAGATATATCAGAAAAATCGGTTTCGGCCTTACTGAAGAAAGCGAGAGGAAAAAATCGATTAGAGGAAAAATCGGGAAAAATCAATAAAATTGCGATTTTTTACTGCAGAAAATAGAAATGCCGATTTTCCTTTGAAAAATCGTAGGAGATATGGAACCCACTTGCTGGCAGCGCTTGTGCTAGAATTTTTGAAAAAATATTGGTAAAATATCGGTAAATATAAGTGTGACTATTTTGACTCAAAAAAATTCTATAAATACCCCATAAAATCATGCGATCTCTTTACAAACTCATCCATACATCAAGCTCCATTTAACTATCAAATTATTTTTTCTTTGTGATTTATCTTAATATTTTAAAGATCTTATTATGAATATTATCTTCATCAAGATGGGATCCCTTCATCAAATAATGTAATGGATCCCTTCATAAATATCGGTCTTTATTTTGGTTTTAAATTACTATTGTAAAGTCATTTCTCAATAAATTATAATGAATATTGTTTTTAATAAGTGTATATTTGCTTATTTATGTCTTTTTTATAGTTCAACAAAGTATTTTCATGAATTTCAAAGTATTTTTATTAATTTTAAACTCTTAGATATTTTTGTCAAAATATCCACTTAGGTATTCATAGATATTTAGTAAAATCAAATCTTAGATATATCCAGTAATTACTAGATATATTGTTCCTTGCCCGGCCGGTCCCCAAATGGAAGCGCTTGAACAATTCGGTCTGGCGAGGTTTCGGTCGATGATAGTGATTTAGTGGATTCTCGAGCGAGCTCTTGGTGCCCTCTTGGGCTTTGTTGATGCCAGGTGCCTTCCTAGAGCTTGTGCATCGGCTAGGATGGGGCTCGGTGGGAGGCCTCCCCTTGATGACGAGGTTGCAAACGAAGCTCTTCCTGCAGAAGAAGAGGGTGGTCCGTCGCCTCAAGCCAGACAGCCTAGTCTCGCACTTTCTGGAGCCTAAAGGACAAGGCCACTTGACAAGCTTATACTCGGCTCGTATGTCAAGCCTTTAGAGTAGAGTCGTCAGAGTCCCCCGATGGACGTCTTAGGCTTTGATCGAAAGAAGAATTGCCCGGTTGCTTTCGTCGAAAAATGCAACCCTTTCGATGGGGTTATACCCGGTCGTGCGCATGTGCGTCCTACACTATAAGCTTAGCATCCTAGTGGTGACTCGTTTTGAGGAATACTTCATCCCCTTCCCCAACTACACGGATAAGGGGTCCTATCAATGCGTGGCAGAAGGCAGGATGTATCATGTCGTGGCTTATTAGAGACGGCCCAGTGGTATGGCCCGACTTCTAATGTTTGAGCATGGGTTTTGTATTATTATTTCCTCATAATGCCTCTTTTGTAACAAGCATCTGTAGATTGAACATGGCTCGTCAACATAGAACCGGGTTAGGCCGAGGACGTCGAAGCTAAAGCTCTATCTTTGGGTATGCCACTTCGAAGCATCGGGCCTCGAAAGAATCCTAATCAAAGCCAAGTCTTGAATTACAGACATTGGGAACAAAAGCGAAGAGGGCTCGGAGAATACCATGGGTGTGGAGAAAGGGGAAACGAGGCTAAGGAAAGCTCGAGGTTGCCCGACTTTGCTCTGCAGTCGTAGCGAAGTGCGAGCAAAGCGAAGGGTGACTTAGCTGGGTCCGGGATGCTCACGGCGACTCTGAAGGAAGCCGGGCGATGCGGAAGGAGGTCGAGGCGTAAAGCTAAGGGTGAGGTTCTTGATGAGTACCAATCATCTATTTTTAATCTATTTTCTAGCATATTCTTAGAAGTTTATGATTCATTTTAATGTTAAATTATGGAATATTCACCAAATTTGTGTTTTACGGGTTTTGAATCTGAAAAGCAAATCCAGTGAGAAAAGAAGAGAAAAATAAAGGCGAAATGTCAGTCGCAATTTGAGATAGCAGAGTAAGAGCTATGTCCCAACAAAAAATGATATATCACAACAAAGAAGTTGGACTCAAGTTAAAAGTGAAGATTGTCGAGACAATTCACAACTTTATGTGACATAATATGAGAAGAATGAATGATAAAATGTTGCAACGAAATTGAATGTTGCAACATAGTGGGAATCAAAAGACAGAACTTTGTCGCGACATTCCTTACTCTGTCGCGACATTGATCCAAGAAAGTGGCAGTAGAGAACTGTCGTGACATTTTACAACTATGTCGCGACATTTTACAACTATGTCGCGACATAGAAAGCTGAAGAGGAAGAAAGAATGTCACGACAAAAGAAAATTATGTCGCGACAGAAAATAGAAGATCAATGAGACGAGTCAAGAAAATGTTGTCGTGACAAAGGTTTTTATGTTGCATAAACGAGTTCATCGAGATAGCGAAGATCAATGCGACAAAAGAGTATGTGCTTGACAGAGAAGTTTATGCGACAACAACCTTTATCTGGCTTGTGAGAAACTTTGTCATGACATGGGAAAATATTATCGCGACAAAGGTTGAGAAGAACCACAGAAAGAATGTCGCAACACAGTAATTTATGTCGCGACAAAGATGAAGAGCTGAAGGAAAAAATATCTATCGCGACAACGGAAAGCTATGTTGCGACATAAGTTGAAGAGAAGCGCCTATAAAAGAAACGAGAAGAGTATCCGCGACCACGGTATGAGCAAAAGAAATGGTATGTCGACATTTCAAAATTATGTCATGACGCAAAACTTAAGGCGAAGGAGTGAGAAGCTCTTTCGCGACAAAGAAATTTTATGTCGCGACACAATTAAGAGCAATAAGAAGGAAACGTTGTTGTAATAAAGTTCTTATGTCGCAATATACCATTCGAGTATTCAAGCTACAAGGCACTAAAGAAATGTCACGATATAAGACATTCATGTCGCGACAATCACAAAACAACTTCAACCGAACTCTGTCGCGACATTTTAAAGTGCGTAGACATAATTGTGAAGGCCTGCGAAACTATGTACGCGACGAGCGCAAGCCACAAACAAGTGGAGAACAAAGATGGCAGCTATGTCGTGACATAATTTTTCAATGTCACGATAAAAGCAACCTACTATGCCAATTTTTGGGAACCCACAATTCCAGCCTCGAAATGCGGTCCATCATTTGAAAATCTATAAATATAAGCACCTAGGGCATTGTGCGCAGCTTCTACTTAACCTAAAACTTCTGGGTAGCTAGAAACTCCTTTGTATATTATTTTTATATTTTTCTTTAATTTTCTTTTTCATCAATTTAGTTTTAGCTTAGCATTTTAGTTAGTTTTTTTGGGTATTGAACAATGATCTGGTGCGAAGTTTCGAGCTGGTTCATTGTAAAATTTTAGTTTTCATTACTGTCTGATTTGAATGGAATTTGAAAATTTTTTGGAGTTCATTAATTTCAATTCGTTTACAATTTCAGTGAATTTTCTTGATCAGTTAGTCACTGTTATTTGTTATCCAGTTTTGAAAGACTAAACTCCCTCTGGGAATTGATCGATGTTAATTATTGTTTCCTGCACAATTTCAAAGACTTCATAGTTCGAAATCTTGAATTTATTTAATTGGTGTTGTTCAAGAAATTAATTGTTCAGAATATTAGTAGCGTGTACCTAGAAAATGACTATATCTTGCTCTGATTTCAGGAGGCCTTTGAGTGTCACGAGAGATAGAACCACAAGGGTATGGAGTAATTAACCCAAGGGGTATATTAGACTAATATTATGGAACTAATGAACTCTGAAAGACTACTTCGATAAATCACTAATTTACTCATGGTGTGAGGATTAGTTGGATGATGTATTAATTTAGTTTATTAGAGGTTTCTTCTCTTTCTGATGAGAGGATCTTGATCTCGTGTTAGAAGATATCTAATCAAGGAGATAGATAATTTTATTAGATTCGATGGATGAGATACCAATTAGATTGGAGAAACACATTATCACGTACATGAGATGAGAATTCTTGATCCTAAGATTTGGGTGTGAAGTACTGAAAAGAAAAAATACCCAGATCTTAGGAAGAGGATCATATTCTACAAGTAACTGATTAGACTCATGTATTTGGAAGGAACATGGATATCTAATTAGTGAAATGTATAGTGTAGGGAGAAATTTAAATTATCTTATCTTTGCGTGCTTTGTGAGTTCGGATTTCAAGCGTGAAACTAACCATGTTATAAAATGATGTAGAAATTGATAGTTGTACATTGAATTATTTCCCAGTGTTAACTTTACTCAGTAAACTTTTCAATCCAATTTATTTTGAATTCTTTAAATATAGTTATAGAATTTTAATTAGTCTTACTTTCCTGTAGTTTAGCTAAACTTTGGAGTTCAAATAGTAAGGATTTTGAGTAGATGGGGTAATTGATCTTTAAATTTTTCATCTATCCTCGTGAGAACGATATCTGGACTTAAATCCACTTTTATTACTTATATGACACATTGCACTTGCGGTGAAATTTAGACGAAAACAAATTTCGATATGGCTTCTCATGGCGAACCGCGTATTTATATCTTTGGTCTCAACAAGTTTTTGGCGTCGTTACCAGGGACTCTAGTTAGTCTTTGGTAGCAGTGCTAATTAATTGGTCAGAAGTTTAATACACACACACTGATTTCATCATATACTGGTCATTAATAAGTTTATCTTGCTAAGGTTGGCGGACGTCTTTGCCCAGAGATTGGGGCGACGGGACGAGGTATCCTCTCTCCCACTCCCTGACCAACAAGGCAAAGAAGGCTATGGACGATTCTTAGGAAGGCCACGAGTCATTTTCCTTTGGCTCCTGAGTGTTGTTTTTCAAACCTGACATCTGTGGGAGACTGACTAGAGGTCAGAAAGGTATGCCCCGGAGCTCCTCAGGCTAGTTCACGCCTAAGTTCTTTTTGAGCCCTTAGTGCCCCCCAATCCGAGCAGCTAATGAGGACACATCAGTCAAGGCGCACCTGAGCAAGGTGGCCAAGGAACTTAAGGAGAATGCCCAAGCGGAGACCAAGCTTATTCCACATCCTTATTTTTCCTTTTCTCTTTTTTTGGGAAATTTTGTAGGATTTGGTTGTCGCCGGGACATATTTTGTAATCATAGACCTTGATTAGCACATTTAATGAAATATGACTTCTGCTCTCTTATGCATTGAACGCTGTATTTCTCATCCTTTTTACAAACATCGGCTAGGATAGTTTATTCTTTCAAAGAGCCACGAGGCTGGCTCTTTGAAAGTGTCAGCAAGCTTATAACCACATGTCTGGTCTTTTGAAAGTGCCAGTGGGCTTAGAGCCACAAGTCTGGTCTTTTGAAAGTGCCAGCAGGTTTAGAGCCATTAGTTTGGTATTTTGAGAGTGTCTATAGGCTTAGAGCCACAAGTTTGGTCTTTTGAAAGTGTCGATGGAAAGGGCCTGAGTCTAGTCTTTGAAAATGCAGTGGGCTTAGAGCCCTGAGAGTGCAGTCTTTGAAAGTGCCGATGAGCAGAGCACAAGTCACAGTCTTTTGAGATGAGTGATTCCAAAATTTAAGGAAATAATGTCTTTAAAGAACACTTGATTTGGTAATAGTCAAGATTGAAGAATAGCACAAAGGAAATTTTATTGATAACCCCCTTAAAGAAACTCTATAATAATACCTTTTTAAGTAGCATAGCATTCCGTGCAGGCAGGTGCCTTATCTAGTTTATTTAATGCGTACGACCCGGCTAGCCCCACTCTTACGATCACGTATGGCCCCTCCCAATTTGGTTTGAATTTGCCAACCACCTAGTCAGCCGTGTTTTCAAAGACCTTCTCAGGACTAGGTCTTCGACTCGAAATGCACGCAGCTTTATATGCTTGTTGTATAAATTTGCCATCCTTTCTTCCGGTAAGATCTTTATATGTCCCAGCGGTAGCACAACTAAGACTTGTCTACCATATCTAGGTCCTTAGAGATAGCTTGGCGTGCGGTTCAGAACCTCGGTTTGAAGCGTGGGCATCGATTTACGTAGGAATAATGTCACGCCACGGAGTTCGGTCAGGCCAGGTGGCGGATCAAGCAGAGTTAGGTCTTGAGACCATATCTTGGGACTCTTTACGATTTTTTTTTTTTTTTTTTTTTTTTTTAAAAAGCCAAACTTGTACCTGTTTTTTTTTTTTTAAAGCCAAACTTATACCTGTGGGTATGGCCCACATCTTATAAAAGAATCAAAATATCATATACATATTTATCGAAAGAACTACCACCGGAGTGGTGTCCATCAAAATTTACACCCATATGCGAGTCCCGTTACAAATACAAAAGCGTACTTTTACATTTACAAATCGAGCACGGAACCACCATGTAGTGAACCCTTACAAGTGTTGGCCTAGGTGTATACGGATGTTTTCGGACGTCTTCTCCTGTACCTACCACGAATTAAGAAGCCGTCTTAGCTTTGCGCTTAGTGGAAACATATCTTATACGAAACACATGCATTTATCTTGAATCACAAATAACATAACACGAGTATCGGATATCGGAATCTTAAATTCATACAGAGACTAATACAAATACTTGTTATCATATAACAAGTTTTGCATACCTTATCCCCTTATAATAAACTTATGCTTACTTGGGTATTACACTTATAGTGACTAAATTCTTTATTTGGATCTTATACTCATAGCGGTAATTCTTATTGGATCTTATACTTTATAGCATTCGGATCTTCTACTTATAACAAACTTATCCTTATACGGATCTCAGTAGGACATACTTATTCGATTCCTGTTATCACGGTCTTGAGCTTATTCATATACTTATACTTGTCTCAGTAGGACACATACTTATGCTTAAATACGAGACGATATACTTATTCGGATCTCCCGAAGGACATATATTGCGGACTTATATTGATACTTATCTCGGACTTATAATTATTCAAATCTCCCCAAGAGGACATGCGCAGACACGTCGGGAGGCCCGATACTTATCTAGATCTCGTAAGAGTTAAGAGCTTAGACCTTCTTGTGAAGTGCAGTAGGTCACACGGGGCTGCTCTGTACTACGGGCATATCCTTGTCTTACGGATGTATACTTGTATTGCGGAGCTTATTCTTCATCTTTGGATCTTATCGTGTGATACATGCTTATACTTATCTTACGGAACTTATCTTGGTATTTGAAAGCACATACTTGTATTCGGATCACGATACATGTATTCACGGAACTTATACTTGTCTTCTGCAGACTTATAAATTAACTACGGAACATCTTGTGTTTGGATCTTATATGTGTATTACAAGGAACTTATACATATATTTGGATCTATACATATATCCTGAACTTATACTTGTCTTATGGATCTTATACTTGTTTACAAAAATTGATTCTTATATTTCGGATCTTATTCTTGTACGAAGGTGCACATGTCACGATAAGTCGAACATATCGAGAATCATATCACATCTAAGGTCGGATCGGACTTATACGGATCTGGACATTGGTCCTTCGTAGGTCTGGATCACATCAGTCATATATCAAGTTTATACAGAGTCAGAACATATCCCAAAACAAACAGAGTTGTCGGTTCATATCAAAGTCATCTTTAGACTTATACAATTCTTATGCTTATAACAAGCTTATTCTTGTTTTCTGGAAATCACGAGAGTACGTGGGCTCTGAGATTAATCGAATCTGGGAGTACGAGTAGGTACTGAGCAATCTGAGAGGTACTTTCATATCTTTACTCTTATTTTTGTTCGATGTGTATCATATGCGTCTGACTACTAGACCAATCATAAGAAATGGTGGGGCGCGATCTGATAAATTGCCGAGGTCACGATCTGATGCGAGGTGTCGTAGCCTGCGTCTGGGGCGATGCTGCCGCCTTGACGGGGTATCGTAGCACGGCGAAGTCTTTGAAGCAGATCAAACGTGGTTGCCCATGCAGCGGGAGTGCAGCACCAACGGGAGTGCAGAAAGCACCAACGGGCGTCCACTCATTCATTCTTTTGGTCCTGGTAGTCATATGATCATATATCTTTCAGCTTTTATAACCTATCTTTATCACATTACGTATTTCATGACATATGGCTTTTCATGTTCATGTTCGTATTTCGATTCGTTTTGAGTTTCATATCATGTGTCGGGTTTCATGCCTGTCCATATGGCATTTCAGATACTGTACTGATATGATGCCTATGTATTCATCATTCATGTATTCTTGTCCCTCAATGAATCTATTTTTCTTAGAATTGGAATCAATCCAATCGGATCATCAAAATAAAGTTATGGCATTTGCATGCCAACTATTGATTCTAGGTTACTAGGGACGGTTTGTATTACTCATTTTCAGGGTTTAACCTCATATTTGACACTATATCTTTGTACTCTTTAAATCTAAGGTGCTAAGGGGTTCCTGCCAACTGGAATCACCCAATTGAACAGAAACTCAGACTATACGTCAGAAACAACTCGGACTACTCTATGATCAAGCGATGCGGGAATTGGCTTGCTCATGGCCCCACTTTAGTGAATTTTTGGGCCCTTGAAGTCCCTCTAATGAAGGTATCTTCTATATGTTTGAGTTCTCGCCAAGTCTATTTTAATTATCCACTTGAATAACTCAATCGGATAAGAAATGAGCAAGTTGTGAATTAAAATAAGAAAACTGGTCGAATAGGAAATAGAGCATCACATGCCGATTACACCCTTGACATGTACGATTACATGTTATTTAAATGACGAACCTAACGTGTACCCATTCTTGTGTTCCAAGGTGTCTGCGGTACATGTCACTTCGAAAAATACCCATGTATATTTTCTCCCTTTTTTTCCATGTTGATACCCAAATCAACTCAATACTTCATGAACACGCTAAGACTAATTCCAATTCATCTTGAAATCTCTATTTTTACTCAAATCATATTTCATTACATATCTTTCCTCAAAAATCTTCCATGAATTTCCCCCAAAACAACTCTAATATGGGTCACAACCCATACACAAATCAAACTCAAGGATTTGTTAGGGTTTATTCTAAACCCTAACTCAATTACTTGTCATTTACCCATGAATCCAACCTCAAAGGGAAATTCCATACTCATCTTGTTCCTTGTAGGATTTACCAACCTTAATCTTCAAGAAATCTAAGGTTAGGATGCAATTCTACCAAAACCCTAGATTTGGAGATAAGCTATTAACCATACAAAAAGCCTTTAAAATTCCATAGATCCATACAATTCCATACTTAAGTTCGGTCATACTTTTAAATTTCTCTCCTTTCCTCTTCTCTTCTCTTCTTCTTCTCTTCCTCTTCCTCTTCTTCTCTCCTTCTCCCATCCGTTTTTTGAGCTCTCTCCAAAATGGAGACCAATTTTGGTCTTAAATCCCCCCTCTCTCCTTAGGCCTTGTTTCATAATAAAACCCATTTTGGGTTAAGTTTCTTATTTGCTTTTAAGCCCATAACTCCTTCTATTTATAAATAAACTTTCCTTTATTTCATTTTGGCCTTAATCTTGTTAACTTATGACTTTTAAGTCCCTTTTTGGACAATTTACATATTTGTCCTTGTGTCTTTAAAATTTTCGGGTCTCTCGTTTCCATGTTTCGCATTTAACCTACTCTAAACATTCAAATTAGCTACGTGTTATTCTAAATATGCCGAAAAACCCACTCAGGGTATATTTTGGAGTGTTACAAATAATGGCTTCCATACCATAGGTGAAGGCAAATGGTGATATTCAGCTAGCCTGCCAGTTGTTCTATAGTCTCCAAAGGGACTTAATAGCTCATTCCACCCATTTTCCCCCTAGTCGGTCATTACGCTTTTCAAAGTCGTCAAGAGAGTTTTGTTAGATGCTTCCACCTAACCATTGCTCTATAGGTACCGCGAGGTTGAGTACAAGTTTATGATTTCAGCTCATGACAGAAGTTTTTGTATACTTTTCTATCAAACTACGATCCATTATCAGTTATGATTAACTGAGGTATTTCGAACTGGCGGACTATATTCTTCCACACAAATTGGGTGACGTCCTTATCTTTGATGGAGGTGAAGGCTTCAGTTTCTATCCATTTTCTAAAGTAGTCTGTGGCAACCAACAACTTTTTCTGGGCGGGGATTGTAGGTAGTGGTCCAACTGTATCAATTCCCCCTTGAGCAAAGGGTTAGGGGCTTGTAATGGTGGCTAGTCTTCTGAAGATCCTCGATATGAGCTGCTTACTGTAGCGGTTGCTTTCGACATAAGCTGTAAGTCAGATATGCTCTCATGGTTGGCCAATAATACCATTGTGTATAGGCCTTATGAGCTAAAGTCCTACCGCTTCGTATGGTTTCCGTGATACCCCTCATGAAGTTCTTGCTAAGATATATCATTCTTATTAAGCAATGAGACACTTAAGATACGGCCCGTCCAGAGACCATTTATACAACTGCATGTTTACCAAGGAAAATCGCCCCGCCTAGACGCGGACCTTATGGGCTTCAGTTCTATTATTCTGCAATTTTCCCGAGCTCAGATAATACAATATAGGAGTCAGCCAAGAAGAAGGGCTTGTTTCATCTATCTAACTTATTTGATCTGTTGCAATAGACAATGTCGGTCAGTAGTAGATTGGGAGGAATACAGTTTCTTTTATTGGGATGGACACGGCCACTGCTGCCAATACATCTACCCTTTCATTGGAGTCCCTTAGGATATGCTCAAGCTTCTAAGCCACAAAACTCCCTAGTCGTTGCTTGACCTGGGCCCATATACCTGGCCATACACTGGTCTCATGTTTCGTATTCTCCGTTTACCTGTCCTAGTACTAGTTGAGAGTCGCTGCGTATAAGGAGTTTCTCTGATGATAATGATTGAGCGAGATCGATCCCGGCTAGGATTGCTTCATACTCAATCTCATTATTGGACTCAAGGAAGTCTAATTGTATGGTCGCTCTACCCTTTCCTAGTCAGGGGCTTTGGGCCAGTGCTTCACCCCGCCTCATTCGCGAGGCTCCATCCACATTAAGGATCCACTAATCATTATTATCTTGGACCACATCCGGCTGAGGTAGTTTTGCTAGAAAATCTACTGATACTTGCCCTTTTAATGCCAAGCAAGGTTTATATTGAATACCGAACTCACTTAGCTTGACTACCCACCGGGCTATCCTCCCTGACAAGTCAAGCTTGTGTATAGTGTTTCACAGAGAGAGATTGGTCAGCACAATGATAGGGTGTGCCTGAAATTAGGGGCGAAGCTTCTTGGCTGCCACACGTAGGGCCAGTACCGCTTGTTCTAGACGAGTATATAGAGTTTCTGCCTCTGCCAGAGATTTGCTTATGAAGAATATTGGTCTATGTTTTTTGTTTTTGTCTTCTTTGAACAAAGTTGTGCTTACTAAGACATCTGACACTGCTAGGTAAAGATAGAGCGTATCTCTTGCCCCTAGGCTAGCAAGGATTCGTGGTTCGATAAGATACTATTTGATAGCCATGAGGGCTTGGTCACACTCCTCATTCCAACCGGCCCCTTTAGCTCCCTTTAAGGTGGTGAAAAATGGTTTTAACCGATCGGTGAAGTGGGATATAAACCACCCGAGAGCCGGTCGTACCGACCTACGCTTATCACTCGCTTTTAGAGGTAGAATATAGGAGTCCATTATTGTTTTGAGTTGAAGGGGGGGATTGGCCTCAATCTCTCTTTAGGTCACCATAAAGCCTAAGAACTTGCATGCACTAACTCCGAACGCACATTTCAGAGGGTTGAGTTTCATGCCATACCTTCATAGCAACTCAAAGGCTTCTTGTAGGTGCTTGGCGTGGTCAAAGCGTTCTTTGGATTTTACTAGCATGTCATCGATATAGGCTTCCATGGTGTTGCCCAACAGCGGTCAGAATTGTAACGCCCTAAAAATACCCTAACAGTTTTATAACGTGTTCAAGGTGTAAAATAAATTAAATTATATTTTTTCGGTGTTTAAATGGCTAAAAACGAAAAATGATAAAAACCCAAAATTTTTACATGAGTCAAATAAATTTGGTAAAAATGTCAAATGAGGACCTAAAGGTCATAAATGAGGAGTGTAAATGTTAAAATGAGAATGAAATGAAATGAAGTGAAAATGAAAGTGATATGAAGAGTTAAAATGAGAAAAAAAATGAGATAAGGCCCATTTAATGAGCTAGTCAAACAAGGCTTTATGAAGACTTAAGGTATAAGACCAAAGTTGGTCTTAAAATGGGGCATTTCATACTTTTAGAGAGAGAGAGAAAGAGAGCTAGGGCTTGGTTGAGGGAAGAAAAGGGAATTGTGATTTTCTTATCCATGTAATCAAGGATGTTTATCAAGAAGGAGGAAGACGAAAAGAAAGAGAATCAAGGTTTAAGGTAAGAAAAACCAAACCCTAACCCCCTTTCTACTTGTGTTTGGGTTTAATAAAACCCCAAATGGGGTATAAAAGTGTTTTGAAAGGTTGTAGCTCGTTTTGGGTAAGATTTTCGGTGAAAATGGCCAAAATTGGTCAATTTCTTCATCAACCCGACACCCCTACGCCTAGGCGTAGAAGTGCACGCCTAGGCGTAGAGCTTCGCCTAGGCGAAGGCCCCTTCGCCTAGGCTAACCTGAGATCGAATTTCCGATTGTTCTAATCCACTAAATCTCACCATCATCTATTGGACTAATGAGGATCCTAATAAGTGAATGAAAGGGTTCATACAAGTATACAAGTTATATGAAAAATGTTTCGTACCTCGTTGCCGAGGCAAAGCAAGTTGTTTCTTGCCCTCATTGGCTAATAGAATGATAAGAATGTCTAAGGATGAGGAAATGGGAAAAAATGAAATGAACAATGTACCGGAAGGGAGTCAGGTAGAAAGTAAACCTAAATAGAACTCCTAGAATACCCGACTAACAATATGATTGTAAATTGTATTGGAATAGGGGCTGACGAGGAGGAAGGCTCGAATTGATCAAGATTCCGAGGATTGGAATCAAAGTGCAACAAGTTTTTTGGTTTGTTATTCGATTCTCTCCTTTATTTCCATTTTGGAGTTTGTTCTTCGACTCTCTCTTTTGTTTCCATTTTGGAGTTTGTTCTCCATTCAATATCTTCTTATTTCACGTCTTACGATCATTGTTCTATTATTGAAATGATTTTCAATAAACTGCATATTGAAGTGTTTTATTTGATTTGAGACAAATAATTGTGAAATGATTTGCATACGAAAAATTGCATGAGTATTGGAAAATAAATTATTTGTATAAAGATGTATATATTACATTGTATTTTGCTATGAATGATTTGAGTGCCCTTAATAGAATGTTAATCGTTAAAATTCGAGTTAAGGATATATTGGTATACCAATAAGGGTCAAATGAGCAGTACTGCGCCGAACGTAATAATGTGTCACTCGACCAGAGCCCAAATAAACAATATCGTGAGTGTTCACGAACTAATTTTTAATAACCGCCGCCAGCTCCCGGGACCGCATCATGTTATAAAACTTTTTTATAATCGGGCCTACGTTTCAATGGAATCGCAAGGCGTTGATTCGCTATCCCGTGCACCGAAACATAGGTTAAATTCGCTTTAAGGAAAAAATGATAAGAAAATTTTGGAAATGCATGAATTGTGTTTAGAACGATTTATTGCATATGAAAGTGCATATTCGAATGATTAATAAATCAGATATGAAATGAATATTTGTATTGTATTGCAATGATCATTTAAAAAGGTTAAAAAGAATTGTTTAGAAAAAAAATTGCATGATTTGAATTAAAATGAAATGGAAGAGAGAACTATAAAACCACTAAGCACGAAAATGCTTAACACGTTGTTTTTACCATCGCACAGGTATCGAGAGAATAGGTACGAAGACAAGGGCCACTGAGATTCAGAGTCATCGTCAAAGCCACACGGAGGAAAAGTAAAGCTTCATCACATGCATACATGAATTTGATTTGACTTTTTTTTTTTTTTTTTGTATTGAAACTATAATTCAAAAAAGTGAACTCTAATTTTGTTTTGTAAATTTTGGTATTGAAACAGCTTATAATACCGTAATATATAAAGGTGGCAAATGAACCAAATGGGCATGTACTGCCATATTTAATAGAAAATGTGTATTGAAAACAAAATGATAGGCCCTCTTTAAGTTGAATTAGTATATATGTATATATTTTCATTGAAGATGTGAAATACATCTTAAATGAGAAATTGCAATTTTATTTGAATGGTATCTAAAAACAAGTAAAGATGTAGCCACAAAGATTGGAAACGATTCAGATTTGCATTGGTAATTGATTATATTGTAAAAATAAAAGTACTCGTGGCGCATCGGACACCATAGTAATATCTTAGTAACTAACCTTTGGTAAGTCACCCCAACATTCTTCAAACGAAAGGGCATAACATTATAAAGAAGATAACCTGCGGCGAGGGGCGACGTATGACGTTCTTTCGAAATAAGAAGGTGCTTGGGAATTTGATGATATCCAGAGAAGGCATCTAAAAACAATAGTATGTGCCCGGCTGTGGCGTTAACAATCTGATTTATACGCGGTAAGGGGAAGCTATCCTTTAGGCATGCTTCATTGAGGTTAGTGTAATCCATGCATACACGCTACTTTACTCATTTCTTTGGAACTACCACCATATTGGCTAACCACACGGGGTACTTTACTTCCATGATGAAGCCTACTTTTAATAATTTGTCTACCTCCATCTAGATGATTTGATGACGATTTGTTGAGGCCTCACCTTCTGTCTGACCGACCTGGCTGTGAGGATGATATTTAGCTTGTGAGAGACCACTGTCAGGCTAATCCCAAGCATATCTGAGTGGTTTCAAGTGAACACATCTACATTATTTAATAGCATGAATCGTAACTGTTCTTTTTCGTCATCGGACAAAAGAGAATTGACATAAGTGAACTTCTTCCGCCCTGATTTAGGCGGTGAACTGTGATTTCTACGCGAGGGTCTCATCTTCAAGAGGAGGATTTTCGAGGTTCTTCTCCTCTTCCGCTCCCGCATGTATACCGACATCATCGTCAAGGCTGCCACCGATCACGAAAAAGGTCAACTCGCCAACGCGAATAAATAGTCGACCCTTTATGGTAATGCTAAAGGATAGCTTTCATCGAGTGTAGCTAGCCCGCCCCATTTTGGCATTGTAAGGTCCCAAGTCTTCGACTATTGAGAATAGAACCCGTTGAGTCACTAGTCTAGCCTTCATAGGGAGAGTGACATCTCCTAGTGTTGTGGTAGTCGTGCCGTTGAAACAGGAGAGGATTAGCCTGGCTGAGTTCAACATTCCTAAAGAGAGTTTCATCTGCTCGAATGCCGGTAATTGCAACAAGTCTGCCGCATTGCTAGGATCTATCAGTACCATGTGCACATCAAAACCGTTAATACAAAGGGTGAGTACCAGAGCATCATAGTGAGGCACAATTATCCTGTTCAGGTTGACAGGAGGAAAGGATATGGGACCATCTATTGGCTTAGTTTCTTCGTGTCTTCCATTCGCGTGGATAGCATTCACCCTAGCTTTGATTGTGGCGCCTCTTAAGAGCTTCTTCTGTTGGCACTTCGACTGATACTGGTCGTTAGACGAGCCACCCAATATATAGTTTATGGCAAGTTTGGATTTTGTAGGGGTTGTCGCGCCGACTATGATTCTGTTCACAGCTTGCCTTGATTCCACCCCGTTTTCAGGTTCCCTGACACATCTCCTGAGGTGTCCCGCCTTGCCTAACTTGTCCACTAGAAATTTTAGACTTCGCACCGCAAGGATTTGTTCCTTTGGGAGGGATCCTTTTGAATCGGAGCTGGCCCTTTAAACTCTAGCAAGTCACAAATGATGGGCAATAGCCTCTCATACGAGACGTTCAAGGGGGTAAACTGTGGGGGCTCTCTCTTCTTTTATGACTGATCACAAGATCGCTTCCGGTCTCTATTTTGACCTTCCTTGGATTTGGAGGGCTGTTTCCCAAGCGGCTTATTTCCTTCGGGCCGGCCGGGCTCGCATCACGACTTCCGCCGGGTCGCGTGCCCAAAGATACCGACCGGAAGAAAGGAGTAGATGATCCAAAGCTTCTCCTAAAGTTTCGGAGATCCATCCATGCTATGTGACTCCATCTATTGTGACGACTCTTGCCCGAACTCTTATGAAGTCATGAATTGACTCTTCCTCTTGTTTGAGAATGGTTTTTAAGGAGCTAATGTTTCTCTTCTGTAGCACCGAGCAGAGATATTGTGATGTGAATGAGGCCCATAGTTCATTGAGCAAATTTATTATAAGGAGCTTAGAAACTAAGTCGCCGGCCCCCGAGAACCGGTCGAAATACTTTGCATAATAGTTTATCACGGTGATTCAAATGGCCATCGCCTGATTATAATGGAGCATATGGTCGTAGGGGTTGCTTCGTTCTTATTCGTATGTTGAATTTATTCCCAAGCGTAGGAATTAAGGTCGTCTAGCATTGTAATATTGTGGGAGTCCATAGGTCATCTCCACAGGGAGTGGTCTTCTAGGTGATCCTTAGAAGCTATTCTCCAAAAATCGTGTATTCAAAAGTAAATTAAGGGGTTGTGGTTGGTTGATTGAAGAATTGATTAAATTGCCTATTTTAAATTGTAAAGATGATCGATGGGGTTCCTGGGTTTCAATCACATTCGATCAAGTAATTCCCAATTCCTTAGTTCACAATCTCATCTAGGAACCATCACGAATTCATTTTCAATGGAGGATTTTGCAATAAAAGCTCTTTAGGAGTGAAAGATCGAGGGATGTTAAACACTTGTTCAACAATTAATTCGTACCTTGTTGCATTTGTAATCAAGCACAACGTGTACCGAGGATCTCTCGTTCACACGTTGTTAAGAGGATGCCCAACTAAGGTTTTATAAAGTTTCTCTACAAGTGCTTAACATCACACAATCCCATTGAAGCATAAAAGAGGAATTGAGGGTTTTTACCTTGATTAGGGTGAGTTTCCACCGTAGAACCCCAGCATAAGAATTTAGAACTTCATTGCAATTAGAAAGCAAATCATATTTGAAGAGAAACTAATCATAAAAGGAACTTGAGAAAATTAAACTTCAATTGCAAAACCCAAGAATAAAAAATGCAACATCGAGAGAGGAAAACGAAGCTGTGTGATCTAACTCGGAAGGTTACATGAACTTGAACCAAAATCCGCGTGTGAAATCTTCAACCCTCCTCTATAAACCCTAGCCAAAACTATGAGATAGAACACTCTTTTTATGAAAACCAAAGCCCTAGAAATCAAAAACTCCCTTCTCCCCCTTCTCTTTAGCTTTTATACCCTTTTTCATTGTGATCCCGTGTTGATGGTCGAAGGACGAACGTACCCTTGCATTAGAATCGTAACCCGCTCAATTCTAGGGAATATTACATGTCAAGACGGCTAGTGTGGTACCTGACCGATCGCATCGGTGCTTTTCGTATGGGGGTACCGGCATCGGGCTAGAGCTAGCATTCTGCATGTGTTGGCCACCGTTGAATCTCTAGCTTAGTGTACTGTACCGGTTTGAGCGGTACCCCACCACCGCTCCGCACTTGTTTCCCGAAGACGTTGCACTTCCCGAAACTTCACCAAGCGGTTGCCATTATCCTCAATGATCCATATTCGCTTTCTGGAACCGAACCCTTGTAACAATTATGTATGAAACCTGAAAAACCTGTACAAGTCCAGAAACACGAAAACAATTAAAAGTACCTATTCTTATACAAAATGTGAGCAAAGTATGACCCACAGCAATTCCGATATAATTGCTCTGCGGTATTCAATGTGGGTCAATCAAGCCATTGAATGTGGTGAAAGCTGGAATGAAAAACCTGTGGGGTGACTCAGAGTCAAAGATGTGTTGTCTTAGGGGTGAAAAGAGCATGTCATCGGGTCTCCGAATTAAGGTCATCACCGTACGTGAAACGCTGGTGACCAGACCAAGGCAAGGATGCACCCGCGGTGTTGCGGCAACGTGGTCGAGGGCAACACCGGCAGTTCTCGAGGCTCGACCCAACCAAGATCGCCTTCCTTGCCTCTCTCCTGCTCAAGATGCACCACTAACAGCGTCACTGAAGGCAGGGTGAGGCAAAGGCCTCTTGCATGATCTAGTCCTTGTGCTTTCCCGAGTATTCTTTATCTACGAGAGATCTGGGGAATGGGGAGCCACCGAGGACAAATTTCATATCGTCTCGGTATCAACATTGTCGAGCACCTGCCCTTCCCTTTATCATGGGTGATCGGTTACGCATCGCGGTCGCTATCTCACAAGTCTTTTCCAAGATCGCGACTTTTTTCAATCTAGGCCTGTAACTGGTCATTCTCACTCCATAAGCCCTCAGCCTAACCTTGTAACTCCTTCACCTGTCTGCTTATTCCTCTTACTTTCTCTCCATGTCCTGACGCCCAACGAGGAACGATATGCCCTAGCAATTGTCTTATATCGAATACTATCATTGCGGCAATCGCCTCAAAGTAATTAGACGTAGAATGGGGGATCGACAAAGCTCCAGATGAAGAAGGACTACTTGACAGTTATTGAAGCCAAGCTCTTGCAACTTGTAAACGAGACTTTCTGTTTGATTACCACAGACGGCGCCACTTGTTGTTACCTTGATCTTCTGACCTCCAGGGTATCAGCGGCACAATGTAAACCAACAAAAGGGTGATCCAAATGATATGGATTCGCCTCCTCTCCGATGATTAAGTCAACAAAAATACAAAGAGGAAGAAGAAGGAAGTTTGCACAGTTGGGATTGCATACCTTCTCATCGTGGGGATCCTCCAGATTTATAGAGAGTGGTTCACAAATCCCTCTCCCTTTTCTCCAAAAAGAATATCCTTTTCTTATGAACAAAATCTCTCTTTCCTTATCAAAAACTAATTCTTCCTTATCAAGGATTAATCTTCCAAGAAGTTAGGGATTTAGAAACTAGGAAATTTGTGGATAAATACATTTTGCGTATTTCCCGCCTTTACCCATTCGTCCATAGCAAAATTGTCATAAGCAAGAGGATGATCGGTTGGGGGACTTGGAACTCCAGACAGACGCCCGAGGCCGCCCTCGATATACCCCGCTTTCATAAACGAGCCTTGGATTTCCCCCGCTCAGTCAATGCCTACCAAATTTAATACTGGCGCTGCCAGCCACTTCATATTGCAGGCCAGGTGGACTTGGGGCCAAGCGGCTCGAGCCCTAGGCCCATATAGTAGCGAGTTTAAAAACCATGGTACTTACAAATACAACAACGAGAAAACAAGTATCACAAGAAGCAAAAATGGCACCCAACCACGAACGTTAGTGGCGATGTTATCGTGATCAAGTAGTTAGGTAACGTATGCCACGGTGATGAAATAAATAATAGAGAAAAGATATAGAAAAACATGGAAGAAAATGGAGGAGCAAAAGGAAGAAGGGAAAGAAGAAAGAATGGAGAAAAGAAAATGAGAAGAATATGGGGAGAGAGAAAATCGTCTGAGGCCGGAGAAAGGGGGTTGTGAGCATTTAGGGGATTAGGGTTCAAAATGAATGGACGGTTGTGATGTGTTTAGGAAAAAGAAAGGTTGAGATTTAATCTTTCAAAAATTGGAGATAAGATAGGCGTAAAATAAAATTAAAAAAAAAAAAAAGCAAAGGAAATAAATTAAAAAAAGCAAAGAAATAATAATAATAGTAAAGAGGATTTCCTCCAAAAAAATAATAATAATAAAGAGGACAAATACAAAACATTTAATTATCTATTTGTTTATCCTTAAATATCTATTTATTTTTTCTTAAAATATCTATTTATTTTATTTAAAAATCCGGATACTGTGATATACTTTTAAATTTTTAAATAATTCAAATATTTTTGTAAATATTTTTTAAAAATTTCTATAATCATACAAATATTATTTTATAAAAATAATTATTTTCAGTTTTTATTTATACAAAATTTTACATACGTTTATTAATTAATTAAAATCTTTTTGTAAATAATTTTTATAATCATATGAATAATTATTTTATGTTTTTATTAATAAAAATGTTTATGTATGTTTATTCATTAGTTCAAAAAGAATTTATAAATATATTTTTTAGGTTTTTATTAATATAAATATTTATTAATTCACTTATTTTTGTTAATATTTTAAAATATTTATAATCATTAAAATAATTGATTTGGGTTTTATTAATATAAATTTTTATATGTATTTATATATTTTTTATAATAAAATTTTTATTTATTATGATATCCTATTTTAGTAATTAAATATCGAATGTCTTTTTCGTACTTTAATGATATAAAGTGTTTTTATACATACGACATATTACAAAAAAAACTTTAGTAGAATCATTTTTTCATATTCCTATAAAAATGTTTTTAATAGAAGTGTTCTTAATTAGAGCATCTTCAACCCACTCTCTATTTCTTATTTTTTAGCCACTTTATCTAGCCAAACACAAAAAATTCTCTCCAATCCACACTCTATTCCACTCTCTATTTCCTACACCTAAACGACTCACCAAATACATGAGCCATTCGGTTCTCTCTAAATTCTCTAAATACCTTTTTTTCTCTCTATCTCTCTCTATATATATGTTTTACTTTTTTTAAATTATTGGAAGTTAGTGAAAATTGGGTGTAAAATAGAGAGTGTGGTTGGAGTGAATTTTAAAAAATTTCTATCTAAAATAGTGAATTTAATATTTAAATATATTTCGAAGTAAATTAATCATCGAGATTACATGAGATGCTCTAATGAAAGCCTTTTGGCTAGAAGCACTATTACGAAAAACAGTGTCAAAATAACCCTTAATTTTTTATGTTTAATACTTAAGATTTGCTTTCAAAATTTTCTATTTTAAAATGAGTTTATACTTTAAAAGTAAATTTAAAATTTTTTGATAGTAATTTATTGATTAATGAAAATATTATCATTTTGATCTTAATAATTATAAATATTAGATATTATAATGTTTAAACTAACCTACTACACTAATCCAAAAAATGAAAAGTAAGTCCTTTGTAGATGATGATGGTAATAACTGTTATCTATCTTTCCAACTATATTATATATCTTTTCGCACTTTCCTTTTTGTTGACATTTACTCCTACACTTTGAAATATTAAAAATCAACTCCTTATACTATTGAAAACATGAAAAACTAATATCTTGTAGTCTATTTTAATTTTTTATTTAAAATTTTGATAAAATTTTAAAAAAAAATTTATTTTTTATTTTTTATTTTTGTTAAATAGAATAATTATTTTTATTTAAAAATTAATTTTCTCAAATTTTAGATAAAATTGTAATTTTTTGTAAATAATATATTAATTTAACATATATAATGAGGATAATTTTTTTCTCATGATATTTTATTTTTTTAAAAATAAATTAATGTACTTATATATCATAATAAATTTGTTTTTGTTTTTTATAAATTATTAGAATGTTATACAAATATTATATAAATATTGATAAATTAAAAGATTGATTTTTTATTTAAAACAATGGGTATATAGGATAATTAGTTTTATTTAAAAATTAATTTTCTAAAAATTAAGATAAAATTTTAGTTTTTTTATAGATAATATATGAATTTAACATGTATAATGAAAATGATTTTTTCCTATAGTATTTTTTTAGTTTTAAAAAGTTAACTTTTTTTATCATAATAAATTTATTTTTTACTAAATGATAATTGTAAGAAATTTTAATAATAAGTTTATAAAAATAAATATAACATTATTATGATACATAATTTCTTTATTTTCTAAAAAGTTCTTTATTTTTAAATTTATTAAATGTTTTACAAATATTATTTATTACAAAATAATATTATGATAAACGTTTTTTAAAAATTTATAAAATAAATAAATACCATGGAAAAAAAATAATCCTCATCATACATGTTAAATTCATATATTATCTAAAAAATAATATTTTATCTCAATTTTGAGAAATTAATTTTTAAATAAAAATAATTATCGTATGCCAAAATTCTTAAAAATCAATCTTTTAATTTATCAATATTGATATAATATTTGTATAACATTCCAATAGATTTATAAAAAAATAAAAATAAAGCTATTATGATAAATAATTTATTTCTTTAAATTATTTACAAAAATAAAATAAGATGAGAAACAATCACTTTAAATTTATATTCAATTTGTCAACATGTCCAACTCATTTGGTAAAACATTCAAAGTTTTTTAAAAATAAAGATATTCAATGAAGGAGGGGAGGGAGGTGTCACACTTCTAATAGATGGCTTGCATGTGCCAAGACGATTTATTAAATTCCCTTGACTACCTTGAGCTCGGTCATCTAAATACTGCCAATGAGGGGTTCTAGGTTCGACTAATAGATAATTTTATTACACTGTAAATAAAGCCAAGCATTGTCAATATATATATATATATATATATATATATATATATATATATATATATTATAAAATTTAATTTTTTTTATCTATAATTTGATAAAATTAATATGCGGGCAAAAATAATTATCATATCTAACCAAATTTAAAAAAAATTAAAGGAAATCATTTTTAAATTTTTATCTAAATTTTAGATAAAAAACCACCACTCTCTAAAAATGACTTACTTTTCATGTTTTGAATAGTGTATGGGTTAATTTTAACATATAATAGTGCAGGTAAATGTCACAAATTGTGAAAGTGCAGGACTGAGAGGGTTTTTCCTTATTTTTTATATTACTTTTATTTTAAAAAATAGTTTGAAATATGGATAATAATATTTATATATTTCTTTTGAATGGATTTTAAATATTTCTTAAGAATATAGTTTTATAAAAATTGAGTGCAAAGTATAAAAATTAGATTATAATATATTTTAAATAAAATTATTATAAATAGGAAACAAAAATATTATTTTATATAATTAAGACATTTTATATTCTCATTATTATTTAAAATATTGGTACTTATTTATACATTTGCTAAATTACTAATTGTCACAAGTAAATATGTTTGTATTTAAGATTTTAATTACAAAAAATAAAAATATAATTAGAAAGTAAAAATTTGAATAAAATGAAAATTTTAAAAATAAAGACATTTTTATTAAGTAGATTTCCAAATTTAGAATTTATTTAATAAAATTAATTAAATTAAACATTTAAAATATTTACAGTTTTAGAATTATTTAATAATTAAATATCAAATTTATTTATTTTTTATTTCTCTTTTTCAAAATTTAAGGTTTATAAAAATTTAAAATATTAAAGTATAAAAATATAAGATTATAATATGAAAACTATAAATATTATAAATAAAATTATTATGTTTAAAATATTCATATTTATTTGCATATTTATTGTTATAGGGAATCTCATATAGTTTACTACATTGTAACAAAAGTACTTAGTTGTAAAAAAAAAAAATTTACTTTACTAATTTGTTACACAAACAAAATCTAATAAAAATTAATAAATGAATAAATATATTTTTTAATAAATGAATAAATAATTTTTTAAATAGTATATTTTAAAAATAAGTGAAAAAATAAGAAATTATCTTATTCAATTTAGTTAAAAAATCATAAAATTCAATTTATTTAAAAAGATTGAAAATGGAGGGTGATTCTATGAAAAAAAAAAACACATGACGACCGATTGCAAATAATAAAATTAGACAAAAAAAGAAAAATTGGGGGTTCGTGGTGGGTGATGCGGAAGGGTAGCTTGACATTTTGAATCTTTATATCCTGGGTTTTGGGCTTAATGGTTTTCTGTTAAGATGAGGCCCATAGTCCCCAAAGCATGATTCCCAAAAATCAAATTAAAGGAAAACTTTTTATATTTTTAAAAAAATAATACATGACATTTTTACTAAGTTAAATTTTTTTCTTAATGCATCTAAATGTTAAGATAATTGTTAACACATAAAAATAAATAACTTAATGCTTTTTTTACATGTATTTATTTTTTGGCATTACGCTGTAATACCTAACCACCAACTTAATACTTAATAGAACTAAAATATTTAAAAACCAAATAACTTAATATTTAATTCTAAGTTAAACAAAAATTCTATCTAGAATTAACTAGAGAAAAACAAAGCCAACAAGATTGAGCGCAAATGGTTAAAATTTGAGACCGATATGGGAAGTGGAGGAGTCCAGGGTTCGAGTCCCAATCGGATATAATTTGATATATACATATTATTATGTTATAATGCAAAATGAATAAACATAAAAAAAAGAAGTAGGCAAAACAAATGACTCTTCAGTGAGGGAAAACCCTTTAAAATGGACAAAAAGAAAAGATATTATAAATCTAACCCCTTTTTTTGAGCGCCAGTCGCCACCATATTAACACATTTTGGTAAGATAAGCAATACAACTGGAGGTATAACCCCACACATGGAAACTCCGACATCGAAACAATGACTAACTAAGGTAATGAGCAACCGACCTGGCAGATCTCTTAACAAACAACTTTCACATCCCCAAAGTTGCTAAAATAAAAGTACACCAATAATAAGCACCAAAGGTGAAAAATCAACATCCTCGAGCGCATAGCTTGCACTACTCTGCATTAATCCATTTCAATAATTACCTTCGTTTGTCCTCTCTATCTTTGATCCAACTTAAAGCCTCTCTAACTCCCAAGGCTTCAACAACATCAGCTCTCGTAAACGAACCCAACACTTTAACATAACCACCCATAAATCTGCCCTGCTCATTCCGGAACTCGCCACTAATAGCTCCTTTTTCCCGAAAAGTAGCTGCATCAACATTATATTTGAGCCATCCTAATGGAGGGCTATCCTAACGAACACCCTACGCAGAGCCGCACTTCCCAAGAATGTAAGACACCCATCCACTCGCACATGTAACCAATCTCTCAAAAGGCCCAAGCTTCCACTAATAACCTTCTGCACATTAGCATGCTTATGATTCCAAACCAGGTCATTTCTGTGTCTCCAAATACCCCAGCAAATTGAAGACATCTCATCCAATCGTTGAAACTCAACATGTTGGGCAATTGTAAAAAACCATTCTTTGAATGACCTAATGTTGCCCAAAAAATAACCCAATCCGGACCTCAACCAAACCTCCTGAGCAAAAGAACAAGACACCAAGACATGCAAAGTAGATTCTACATCATTCCCACAAATGGGACATGAGGCATCATTAAGAAGTCGTTTTTGGAATAACGCATACCTGGTAGGGATAATATCTCTTGCAGCACGCCATATAAAGTTAACCACTTTAGGAGGAGCATTGAGTTGCCAAATGAGTTTCCATACATCACGAACTCCGTTGTCGCTAAGGAACCCGACTGTCTCCTCAAGGCACAACCCATAACCGTAACGAATGTACTTTCTTTCTGGTCATAAATTCACATCCAACAATCAACATGTTTTCACACTTAATGGAATATCCAACACTTTCACACGATCGTGCACATCAAGGAGTTCATTAATTTTTCCACATTCCGTGAAGTACCAAGACCACTTATAAGTTCCTCCACTAACATATTCTCCCACCAAAACTCGTGAAGAAACCCGTCGAAACCGCATCCCGCAACCAAGGATCATCCCAAATTTTGATACTTTTACTCATCCCCACTCTCCAACGACAAACTACTAACTCAAAGTACCCTTCATGTACTCTGTGATACTTCGCCAAATATAATGGGTTGGTCCCCAGGTCGAACTAAGGAACTCCAAATTTTTGAAATAACGTGCCTTTAATATTCTTACCATAAGACACGTGGGATTTGTGAAAATTCGCCACCCTTGTTTAGCAAGAAGTGCTAAATTTAAATCACTCAACTTTCGAAAGCTCATTCCCCCATCCTTTTTCTGATTACACAAAATGTCCCACCTACACCATCTAATACCACCCTTACCTTCTTGGTTTCCCCACCAATATCCATTAAAGATTTTTTCCAATTCATCACAAGTATCTGAGGGCAATTTGAACAGACTCATAACATAATTTGGCATTGCCTGTAGCACTGTCTTAAGGAGTATCTCTTTACCCGCTTTCGAAAGAGGCCTATTCTTCCAGTTTTGTATCTTTGCCCAAACCCTGTCCTTCACATATGCAAAAAGTGCCTTCTTCCTTCTCACCGGCCGGTATCTCGTAGCTAACGTAATGACCCGCACCAAATAATACAATTTTTTAACCAAGTTTGACCAAGTCGACTACAACCACAGTAGGTAAGTTGGACTTTTTCAAGGATGAATAATTTTGCTGACTAAGACAATCACTGCAGGCCCCGCCGATACGAGTTCATAGACGGGCTGAACGCCAAAATCCGACTTTACTGATAAAAAGTTATGACCTCAGAAGTTCAAACTAGCAGTTGTTTTAAAGAAGTTGTCTTTATAAAGTGTCCAAGTTGTCTTCAGTGTTTTACCAGAAAACGACCATAAGCCCTATATATACATAGCTTTGCATGCCAAAGGAAACCCTAGCCCCAAACACTCACTTTGAACTCCAAAAACCCTAGAAAAAACTCCCCAAACCCGTGAGCATCAAATTGGGTCATTTTGACCCATTTGCGCACTGCTCCAAGTTTCAAATCCAAAGGAGCTGATTCCGCTAGAATTAATTGCGACACGCCAACAGTTGGGAGAGACATCCAGGTGCCGCCGTGAAATTTCACGTAGCCAACCGCCGGACGCCGGCAGCCCAGGCGCTACATCGCGGGGTCACCGGTAATTTCTTGATTTTCCGCCATTTCCGCCAGTTCAGGCCACCCATAGCTCCTTTCACCATTTTGACCCTTTGAACTCATTTCGTGGTCCTTTCTCCGCATTCATCACCGTTTGGAAAGATACGACAAAAACAAATTTGCCGACCAAGCCGATCGAAGTTTCTACCACCACGAAGAACTCGACCAAGGTGAGGCTACTGGATGTGTTCCTGTCTCTCGCTTTCCATCGATACGTATTTGTAAATCTTTGGACGCCGCTTATTAGTTTTCCATTTTTAGTTGTTTCGTAATCACGAAGTTGGGACTGGAATAGAGTACCAATTAGTCAAATTGGACAAAATCAAGTTGGATTTAGCGGAATTGGATGTTTTAGAATTATCGACGGTTCAATTCGAGAAATTAGCTCCGTGAAAAGCCCCAATTCAGGTATCTGCCTATAAGGCACACTGCACTGACCTCGTCTGAGTCCAATCGGGATGGTTTCATAGTTCTAAAATTATTCTAAGGCCTTCTGTGGTATCCCAATGTTGTCAGGTTCAGCTATTAGAGCCTAAATGGTGTTTTATTTATATTATAGCACTCACGCTCTGATCTGATCTAATTCCCAAGTGGGAACAGGATCGAAATGGCCTATACCGTGGAGTGGCTTATATATTTTAAACGATTCGTATTTATATTGGTATATCTATTGTGATTAAATATTTTACATATATGTTGTTTGATCAAATGGTTGGTTGCATACAAAATTTGATTATTGGTTACATATAAAACAAAGCTTATCATTTCATGTGAATCTTGGTCAACATTTTCACTGCTTGAAGTTGTACTGCTTCGGATGATTATGTGGCATTTAGATATTTGGGCATGTAGGCTGGGCTTTAAAACCCCTCGAGAAATTATTGTCAGATGAAATGGATTTTGAAATATATGTGTTTAGTAAATGGGTAAGGAATATGGTCATCAGTATTGTTCAAATTTCGACATGAATTGAGGAACTAAAGATCTTCAATGTAGTTGATCGAGTTGTGGAAAGTAAGTTCATAAGTTCTAACCTAAGATACTGACGGGAAAAAAGTAACGTGAGTAAGAACATCGGTTAGGAGGTTATAAGGTGATGTACCAGACAAATTCGAGATCAGTTCGCAATTATATCAGAGTGCACTGCTTTTACCACGATGCCGTGAGGCTCCAGCTTGATCCCGACTACTGGTATTTTGGCTTTACCACTCGCGTCGTGAGGTCGGTTTGATCTCGACGGTTGGGTATTCTGGGTTTTTACCACGTTGACGTGAGGTCGGTTTGACCCCGACGGTTGGGTATTCTGGGTTTTTACCACGTTGACGTGAGGTCGGTTTGACCCCGACGGTTTGGTATTCTGGCTTTACCACATCGACGTGAGGTCTGGGCTTGACCCCAACCCAAGCAGTATTCGGGTTTTTACCACTGACGTGAGGTCGGTTCGACCCCGATTTCCGCTTATTAGTCATTAATTTGCCGCGAGGTCGGTTTCGCAGACTGACGGGTTTGGTATTCGATTTTGCCACTTGACGTGAGGTTGGGTTCATCCAACTGTTATATGATACCCACTCGCCGCGAGGCCTGCCATCGACGGTTTAGGATGGGTACATGGTATGGTACATCGTTAGTGTATATGGTATGAAACATCGTTAGTGTATAAGGTATGGTACATCGTTAGTGCATATGGTAGGGTGCATCGTTGATTTATATGGTACGGTATATGATGGGCATATGGTACGGTTTACGATGGGTATATGGTACAGTATATGATGGGCATATGGTACGGTTTATGATGGGTATGTGGTATGGACGTTGTTATTTTTCTAAATATAGTATAACTATTTTAATACTCATGATTTTGGTGCATTTCAAAGTCATTTTTTTTACTTGATGGCTATACATGTTTTCAGGCTTGGCTTTATGTTGTGCATGAAGCAAGTGCATTTTGGTTTTCTTAACATTGTGTCTACTTATTTCAGGAGCATGATTTGGCTATGTTGGACTTTGGGGTTAAAGTTGGGTTTTAGAAATAAGTTTAAATCCAGGGAACTTTACAAAGAGTGAACTAAGGTTTTGAGAGAAGAATCCATTGAAAATATAAAATGTTATTTTCCTTATAAAATATGTCACTCACTCCAGATTTATTATCTCACATTATTGTTTTAACATGCTCCAGTCCGTACAGCTCAGAGGCCCATTCACGCTAGATTGGACGTCGCTCTCCCCGCCACACCGTCAGACTTATCAGACTTATTCATTTCTACTTGTACCCCTAAATCCACAATACTCTTAGAACGCTCTGATATTCGTATTGGACTTTTATGAGACCTCATTTATAATTGTTACGGGTTTATATATATATATATATATATATATATATATATATATATATATATATATATATATATATATATATATATATATATATATATAACACAGATAAATTAATACATGGTGTTACTCCCTCTCATGTAATTCCACCGTGTCTTCCCTAGGGATTATACAGCGACTTCACTAAAGTGACCAATTCCGAAATAATGAGGGTATCCAGGTCGGGTCCTCGCTACCTGATATCGAGCCTTCCAGTTTCTAATTCCTCGGTCGCATATTGCCGTGCAACTCATCCAAGAGCCAGATACCTTCCTAACCTTATCCTTTGAAATTGATTATGTTTCATTTATTCCTGAATATAGTTCTTCTTCCGACGGCACTTAGAGGTTGTGTATAGACTACGCATAAATGAATAAGGTCACCATTCAACCAATATCCTTTTCATTTCTGATTGATGACTCATTTGATCAGCTCCGTGGTGCAAGAGTGTTCTTTAAGATCGGCTTGAGGTCGTGGTACTATCGCTATGATTAGGGAATCGACATTCCTAAGACGGTCCAAGACGATATGGGCGTTATGAGTTTCTAGTGATGTCTTCTGACTCACCAAAGGTTCCCAACAAATTTTTCATGATTTAATGAACCGGCCCGTCTGCTACTTAGATTCCATGGTCATCATTTCATCGATCGATATTCTCAGGTACTCAAAAGCTTAGCTGGAACATGAGAGACATTGGGTTTGGTGTTGCAGACTTTAAAGCAATACCAGCTGTATGCTAAGTTCAGCAAATGTGAATTTTGTTGGGCCGAGTAGGGTTTCTCGGACATGTAGTTTATGCTGATGGCATTTAGGTGGATCCTCAGAAAGTAGAAGCAGTGGCAAATTGGGAGCAACCAACTACGGTGTTAGAAGTATGAGTTTCCTAGATTACGGGGTATTAACAGAGGGTTCATATATGGTTCTCAAAATAAAGAGACCACTTCATTGTTTGACTAGGAAAGGAGATCGGGAGCTAAAAGTGGTAAAGGTTGTTAGTTTGATTCTGTAAATGGTTCTTTTTCTAGGTTTGGTCGGGGGAATTTCTCCTAACCCTAGATTCAAGGATATTGGGAGGTAAAAAACCCTAATCCTGGTTATTCAGGTAAGGATTTGAGGATTTTGCATGTGAGGATATGATTCATGGATTTCTTTTTGGAAGTTAGGATTTCATCCTAACCTTAGATTGGTTGAGTGATGAGTTGGCAAAACCCTAGATTCTTGTTTAAGATGTATTTTTGAAGATGTTTCGGGTTGAATAGAGTGGCTTTGATGTGTGTTTGAGTATTTAGGATTGATTTGGTTGGAAACTTATGGAAAAAGTGGGGAAAATCATAAATTCTAGGCATTCAGGTGGGCTGAATTCCTTTCTGATATGCGCGTTAGCATTTCGTCATAACTTGATCATTTCTCGCCCGACCGTGACTCAGCTGGAAAGAACTTTGAAGCACTTATCTTCAAATGAGTAATATGGAGATAGAAACACAAGAGGTGTTTTATGTTGAGTGCGTTGCTCAGGTAACCCTAATAATGAGTGGGTTAACGTTGATCCTAGTAAGTGTAAGAGAGAGTGCACTCGTATCAAGGCTTATGTCAAGGTATAAGGATATATATGAGTCGAAAGTGGGTGATAAAGTAATAGACCACTTGAGTAATTTTTTTATGTGACAACGGATCGTGAGAGGCCAAGGAATCTTATGACTTGTTATTTATGCACTGAGTAGCCTCCGGCTTCACTTCCTCGAGACTCATGACATTTGAATCTAAGGAAAGTAGGGGATCTTATAGCCTTCTCCTGCTTGTACTGTGGTTTGATGTTGTGGGAATTCTATACCATTCCGTGCTTTGACTGTGTGATTTTCTAGATATATATAAATGTATATTTTTATATATATGGAAATCTTTGGATTAACTGGTACATGATGTTTTTTTTTTAACTATCCATGTGGTTGAATGCTTGTGAAATTGTTTTAAAGCATGTCATAGGTATGAGACTGTGTGAGGGTCCGGACTGATGTAGTGGACACGGGACGATGACTAGTTCCTGGGTTGTAGTCCCAGAAAGGTCACAGATATACCGGATGTGGGCATATCCCTTGGTGGTAAGTCCCACAATGCCGCTCCGGGATGATCCTAGTCCTCGGGTGAAAGTCTAAAGAGTCACCTGGCGAGGGGGTTGAGATGGTGGTAGTATTGCATTCATGTAAGGTTTCCATCATCAACTCATTATCCGCAAATGCTCATGTTTTCAGATTCAATTATGTATAATTGAAATGTTTTTTTTTTACGAGCATGGCTTGTTAGGGGATTCACTACTGAGTCGAACTCATCCCCATTATTTCCCTCCACCTTAGATGCAGGTAAGAGACCAACTGCGTGACATGAAAGTTAGACTTGTAGGGTTTTTGAGGATGGAAAGATTTTATGCCAACCTTAGCTTGTCAGGTCGAGCATATGTTTTCATAGAATATTCGTGTTACGTGGGATATTCTAAGGATCTGAAGCTCGAGGTCGAGGATCGAGTATTCTTAAAACTCTCCTTGGAAGGGGTGGTACGCTTTGGGAAGAGGGAAGCAAATCCTCGCTACATCTTAATCTTTGAGATTGTTGAGAGGATAGGTCAAGTGGCCTATGGATTAGACTTGTCGGAGGAGTTTTCTCGAGTCCATAATGTGTTCCACATCTCCATGCTACGCAAGTATATTCCAGACCCCTCACATGCACTGGAGGCACTAGAGATTGAGCTGAGGGACGACTTATCCTATGAAGAACAGCCAGTGCAGATTCTGGGTAGGGAAGAGAAGGAGTTTCTGCAGAACAAGACCATCCCCAAGGGAAAGCCCTTGAGAAAACCAATCTAGTCGAGGAAGCGACTTGAGCGGAGATCAGATGCGGAGCCGCATCCTCATCTCTTCCATAACACAAAAAGAACGACTCGTTGACGCCTAAATTTTTCTTTAAGTGGGGTATCAGAATGACCCGCACCAAATAATACAATTTCACTAAAGCCAATTCAAGCTGACCAACAACCAATAGCAGGTGGGGAAAGTTGACTTTTTCAAGGATGAATAATCGGTTGACTAAGACACCACTGTAGGCCCCGTCGATATGAGTTCATAGGATTCAAGTTGGAACGCCAAAATCCGACTCTACGGATAAAAAAGCTATGACTCCCGGTAGTTCAAACGGCGTGTTTTAGCAGCGGTCCAAGCCGTCAGTTGTTTTACCGTAAAATCCACCATAAGCCCTATATATACATAGCTTTGCATGCCAAAGGAAACCCCTGTCCCAAACACTCACTTCAACCCAAAACCCTGTAAAAACTCCCCAAACTCGTGAGCATCAAATCGGGTCATTTTGACCAATTCTGCGCACCGCCTGCTTCAACCAAAGGAGCCGATTCAAGTTAGAATTACCGCACAAGCCCCGGATGCTTGGGGAGAGTACATCCAAAAGCCGGCCGTGAAATTCTCACGGCCAACTCGCCGGATGCGCCGGATCGGGTCGGCGGCACGGCGCGGCCATCGTGGGTCACCGTTAATTTCTTGATTTTTCGGCCATTTCCGGCGGCTCAGGCCACCCCATAGCTCCTTTCCACCATTTTGGACCCTCCAACTCATTTCCGTGGTCCTTTCTCCGCATTCATCACCGCTTGAAAGATACGATAAAACAAATTCGGCCGACTGGATCGAAGCCCGCCACCACGTTAGAACTCGACCAAGGTGAGGCTACTGATGTGTTCCCGGTCTCGGGCTTCATTGATATGTGGTTTGTAAATTTTGGACGTCTTTTGGTTAGTTTTCCATTTTTAGGTTGTTTCGGGTAATTACCGAGAAGTTGGGACTGAAATAGAGTATCAATTAGTCAAATTGGACAAAATTGAAGTTGGATTAGTGGAATTGGATGTTTTTAGGAATTATTGGACGGTTCAATTTCGAGAAATTAGCTCCCGGTGAAAAGCCTCACTTGCATCGGGCCTATAAGGCACATCAGACACCTAATTCGGCTGAAATTAATCGATGGTTTCATAGCCTAAAATTATTCATGTCTTCGGTATCCTGCAATGTTGTCGGGTTCGGCTTATTGAGCCTAAATGGTGTTTTATTTATATTATAGGCACTCACGCCGGACCGGTGGACGATCCTGCAGGGGAACAGGACTGAGCGTCTGTAGTCTGTGAGTGGCTTATATGTTTTAAAATGATTTGGGTTTTATATTGGTATATCTATTGTGATTAAATATTTTACATATATGCTGTTTGATCAAATGGTTGGTTGCATACAAATTTGATTATTGGTTACATATAAAACAAGTTATCATTTCATGTAAATCTTGTCAACATTTTCACCGCTTTTGGAAGTTGTACTGCTTCGATGATTATGTGGCATTTAGATATTCGGGGCATGTAGGTTGGGCTTCTTAAAACCCCTTGAGAAATTATTGTCGTATGAAATGAATTTTGAAATATATGTGTTTAGTAAATGGTTAAGGAATATGGTCATCGGGTATGCTCAAATTTCGACATGAATCGAGGAACTAAAGATCTTCAATGTAGTTGATCGAGTCAGGAAAGTAAGTTCATAAGTTCTAACCTAAGATACGGCGGATGCCGAAAAAGGTGCACGTGAGTAAGAACATTAAGTTAGAGGTTATAAGGTGATGTACTGCATTGTACCGAGATCGGGTTCAAAAGAATTATATTGTAGTGCAATCGGGTTTACCATCTGCCGTGAGGCTCCGCTTGATCCCGACTCTGGGCCGGGTATTTTGGGGTTTTTACCACGGCGCTGCGGGGGTCGGGTTTGATTTGACGGTTGGGTATTCTCGGGGTTTTTACCACGCTGACGCGGGAGGTCGGTTTGACCCTCGACCGCTGGGTATTCGGGTTTTTACCACGCCGACGTGAGGCCTGTCAATTCCTCGACTCCGGGCCGGGCATTCTCCGGGTTTTTACCATCGCGACGCGGAGGCTCGCTTGACCCCCGACGGCTTATTAGCTGCCACCGCGCCGCGGAGGTCGATTTGACTCCGACGGTTTGGTATTCTGGATTTTTGCCACGGTGACGTGAGGTTGGGTTCATCCAACTGTTATATGATATTCCACGGCCGTGAGGTCGGGTTTACCGACTGTTTAGGATGGGTACATGGTATGGTACATCGTTAGTGTATATGGTATGAAACATCGCGGTAGTGGCAGGGGCGCGTGCGGTACATCGTTAGTGCATACAGGTAGGGTGCATCGTTGATATATATGGTACTAAGATATGATGGGCATATGGTACCTGCATTTATGGGTATATGGTACAAAGATATGATGGGCATATGGTACGGCTTTATGATGGGTATGTGGTATGACGCTGTTATTTCTAAATATAGTATAACTATTTTAATACTCATGATTTTGGTGCATTTCAAAGTCATTTTTTTTTTACTTGATGGCTATACATGTTTTGTGCTTGGCTTTATGTGTACAGTGCAGATTTTGGTTTTCTTAACATTGTGTCGGCCTATTTGTGGAGCATGATTTGCATATGTCGACTCAAGCAAAGTTGGGTTTTGTGAAATGCTCTAAATCCGGGGAACTTGCAAAGAGTGAACGGAAGGTTTTGAGAGAAGAACGATTGAAAATATAAAAATGTTATTTTCCTTATAAATCCATGCCACTCATCGAGATTTATTATCTCACATTATCGTTTTTTAAATATGTTCCCTAGGTCCGCATAAATATAGGCCCATTCGCGCCATTTGAAGTCGCTCTCCCGCCCATACCAAGCCGCACTCTATTGCACTTATTCATTTTTACTGCATTCCTAAATCCACAATACTCTTAACGCCTCCGATATTCAGATTGGACTTTTATGAGACCTCATTTATAATTGTCAAGGGTTTATATATATATATATATATATGTATAATCGGGTATTCTACTACATGGTGTTACTCCTCCTTAAGGCGCGGGTCCCACCGTGTCTTCCCTAGGATTATACGCTGGGACTTTTACCAGGCGGGACCACTCCGAAATACGGAGTGGCATCCGGCCTGTCCCGCACCTACCATCATCCACCACCTCCTTAACCCCTAACTCCCCACATAACAATGTCTAATTTCTGCACCCACGCAGGTACTAAAGGAAGCCGACTCTATTGAAGCAACCGTCGCGATGCTTTCTATCAACATCGTAAAATCTCCTTGACTCTTCTGCACTCCTCCATGGTAGCCCGAAAAAAGAGATAAGCGTCGTCAGCAAAAAATAAATGGGAGACAATAGGAGCTAACTCCGACACTTGCACCCATGTAAAGACCTAATGCACTTCACTACGAAATGAGTGACTTACAACCCTTCTAAGACAAAGAATAAACAACATTTGGGTGACAAGGGGTCCCCCCGGGCCTTAAACCTCACGTGGAACAATCGGACCTTATCAATTCATCATTAACCAAAGACATTAAATCTAACATATTTAACACACAACAACATTAAATCAATCCACTCTCTACAAAATCCCAACTTCATCAGCATACCCTCCAAAAAACACCACTCTAATTTATCATAAGCTTTAGAGATATCTAATTTGAACGCTACATTACCAAATTTAGCTGATTGCTGTCGTTTAAGGTAATGTGAGATTTCGTAGGCCACAACGATATTATCGCGAATATCTTCCCGCTACGAATCCACTTTGGTTTCGAAATAACCTCCGCAAACACACTTCCAAGTGATTAGCTAATACTTTCGACATCACCTTATACACCACATTACACAAAGAAATTGGCCTCAAATCAACCATTCTGTTTGGTTTCTTTTTCTTAGGAATCAAAACGATAGTAGTAACGTTCAAACCTTCAGGCAAATGCTTTAGCTCCACCCACTTCATACAAGAATGAACCACCTCTTCTCCAACTATCGCCCAATATTTTGATAAAAACCATGTTAAAATTCGTGGCTCACCTGTGCCAGCTTTATCAGTGGTGCATAGAGAAAACTCGTTTCACACTACTGTGTGTAATCTAAGCCATCAAAAATTCATTATGTTTCTCATCGACGCCAACAATGAAGAACCGGCTCCATAAATGATAGCTGCAACATATGACGGGAGCAAGTTATCCCTCTCACCACCAAATAACAGCTGACCCTCATTTTCCTCAAACTCTTATTTTTCCTTCCATTTTCCTTTCCTAATTTATTTTTCCCGTTATTGTCAAAAAAAAAAAAAATAATAATAATAATAATAATTCTTCCCACGATTATGTTAAATCCAACTCTTCCATTTCATCGGTTCTCTTATAGATTTGATACTCAACCTCTTCAAGTTGCTCTAGTTGCTTTGGTTTAAAACGCATTAAATATAAGTGGATAAACAATATATTTTCTCTCATTTTTTTAGTTTATTTTATTTATTTACATTTATCCATTTTCTCCCTTTCACTAATCCTCTTTAGATTTGATACAAACCCAGACATAATCCCTTTCAAGTTTGTTCAAATATAACTTAATGATGGTTAAGTCTTAACTAAATAGTTTATGTGTCACAAACGTGGACTTAACCCCCTTTAAGTTTGTTCAAATATAACTTAACGATGGTTAAGTCCAAACTAAATAGCTACTGTGTTACAAACGTGGGCTTAACCCCTTTCAATTTTGTTCAAATATAACTTAATGATGGTTAAGTCCAAACTAAATAGCTATTATGTTATAAACATGGACTTAACCCCCTTCAAGTTTGTTTAAATATAACTTAATGATGGTTAAGTCCAAACTAAATAGTTATCAGGAGTTACAAACTGACTTAACCCTCTTGTTTGCTCGTGTATAACTTAATGATAGTTAAATCCAAACTAATAGTTGGTCAGGTTACAAACCTGTGCTTAACCCCTTTCAAGTTTGTTCAAATATAACTTAACGATGGTTAAGTCCCAACTAAAGAGTTACCGTGTTACAAACCTAGACTTAACCCCCCTTCAAGTTTGTAAAAATATTAACTTAACAATAGTTAACTCTAACATCAATAGAAATTGTGTCTGGACTTGATACACTTCAAATTTGTTTAAATGCTAACTTAATGCATCAATAGAAACTATGTTATAAATCTAAACTTGTCACCCTTCAAGTTTATTTTAATGTTAAATAATGATGGTTAAGTCCAACATACACCAATGAAAATTTCCAAACTGGCACCAAAAACAGTTGAAAATTTCCAAACACAAAAAATCTCATCTTATATGAGTCTAAATACTCCAATGAAGTAGCTAGTGAAGAGGAAGTGCATACCAATACCATCAATGCTGCCAACGATAAGAACGAGCTTAGAAGAAGCATGGGGGGAGGTTTTGGAGTCAAGGGCCGAGTCTAAATTTGAGGATTGAATCACTTCTTCTTTGATAGCACGAGAAATAGAGACTCTTCTTCTTGAGCTTGAGATGCTCTTGGAAGAAGAACAACAAGAACAAGGATTAAGCGGGTGGAGAGAAATTGTTAGGATTCTGAGAGATAAATTAAGAAAATGGGAATCGAAGTTGGTATTTTTGAAGGCTCGTATGGGATAAAAAGTTTAGGCTACAATGCATGAAAACAATAGATGGAGGGATAAATTTCAAGGTAATGTGGAGAGACACATTAAGGGGTAATTTTATCTAAAGTGAGTATATTTTAAAGTTATAAAAGTAAAGGGTTAGATTTGTAATATCTTTATCCTTTTGTCCCTCTTAAACGGTTTTCACTCTAATAACTTGTAAAAGAGAAACCCATTTAAAATGGACAAAATAAAAGAAATTGTAAACTTCAAATATACCAACTTCAAACAAAATTACCCCTCTATATGTCTCTCCTAGTTACCCCCAAATTCAATATTTGAACAAACTTGAAATGTATCGAGTCCAGGTTTTTAACAAAATTTTTACTAATGTTGACTTAACCATCATTAAGCCACCATTTGAACAAACTTGAAGGGTGTAAAATCTAAATTTCTAACACAGCTTATATACGTCGACTTAACCATCGTTAAGCTAAAGATTCAACAAACTCGGGCAGTCAAGTTCAATTTCTAACACAAACTTTATACGCTGAACTTAACAATCGCAAGCCAAGATTTAAAACCTAATGGGTTGCTCAAGTTTAATATCGAATATTTAACATTTAACCATCGCAAGTTTATATTTGAACAAAATCGAAGGGAATTAAGTCCAGGTTTGTGACATAGTAGTTATTTAGTTTAGACTTAACTATCAGCTTATAAATTCTATTCAATAAAGTTTCGCTTAAGTACCCGTAATCAACACAAGAGTTACTAGATCGACGAATAATCAAGTGTTTTTTATTCAAACTTGATATCAAATCTTAGACTTAATCATTGTAACAAAGTAGCTATTTAGTATCAAATCTAAAAGAGAACCTATGAAAAGAATATTATAACCACGGGATACTAAATGTTAAAAAGTTTAAAATACGTAAAAGTAAAAGGAAAGTCGCTTAATCACATCTTTAACTTTCTTTTTTATGGCTATAAATAATCGATGAAAAAGAAACTAGAGGGTAAAACGGATCGAATGGAGTATTAAATTTAAAAGAGAACAGTAAAATGTAAGAACTGAAATCGCAAGAATAAATAAGGAAAGTAAACGAAAATAACAATTGGCAGAATGAAATCGAAGTTATCATATACCAATTAGAGGGGTAAATTTATACAAATGATGTTTTTATCTTTTCTTTAGTTTTAACAAAATACAGATTTGTAATATTCTCCCTTGTCCTTAAACGTCACCAAAAATGCCAATACAATAAAAAAATTAAAAATACATTCGTTGGAGATTAAGTTTAATTATATTGAAACCAACCGTGAGAAAGAAAAAACCTATGACGAGATAAACACGTCATTTGAGGCTAAAACGATGTCGCATGAATGTAAGGTCACACAGTTTATGAAGATCCTGCCGGGCTTGGGCAGTGAGGAACTCTAGAGGATGGCGCTAATGATGCACCAAACGTTTTCTTCTCCTTCTTGTCCCCTCTTCTTCCGTAAACCCCATTTCTCCAAAACCCTTATAAGAGTGTCTGCAACTCCCTCTCATTCTGTTCCCACTCCTCCGTCTCACTCTTCATCCCCCATTTTCCTCCCTTTCCTCCAAGAACAAGAAACGACACCCCAACACCAAGTACAGCAGAAGGAAGAAGACGAGGATCCAAATGACCCAATTCTCAGATTCTTCAAGTCTCGCACTTCAACCCAAGATCCCAGATTCGAATCCAAATCCTCCCTTCAAAAGAATCGCCAACTCTTGCCGCCCGTTTCCGCCACTGACCCCGAATCTGAAGCCGAATTCGATGTCGAGGAGGAAAAAGAGCAAGTTGTTTTGGACCCATCCACATCACTACAGGGCGTCTCTGGTGAAATTCTTCATTTCGCGAGGAATTTGCCCGAGAATTCAACGTTAGGGGAGGTTTTGGGGCCTTTCGTGGGGAGAGTAGGTGAAAGAGAATGCGTGGAAGTGCTGGATTTGATGTGTAAGGAGGGCCTTGTGATGGCTTGTTTGTATTTCTTTGAGTGGATGCGTTTGCAGAGACTCGCTCGTCGTACCGCTCAAGCCTGCTCGCTCTTTTTGTTTCCTGATGCTGGGAGAGCAAAGCATGGGAGACGAGGTAATGATTTTACTGAATCTTCCAAGACGAGGCAAATTCAGGATGTTCGTGTTTATAATGCTTCGATTTCCAGCCTCGTCCTGTGTGGAAGGTATAAGATTTCAGAACCCAGCAATTTTATTTTTCACTTTTGGCTTCATGATCAGTTTGGTACTTTTGTGTTAAGAGGAAACTATGAACAGCTCCTAATTGATGACGCTTGGGATTTTATTTATTACTTGTATTTTGGTAGAACTTAATATTTATTACTTGTATTTTGGTAGAACATAATATTTATTACTTGACTCAATTGAATTGTTAACTTAAAGCTTATTAGCTAGTCTTTCTTACTCAATTTTTACAAAATTAACTTAAAACTTATGCTAAATCATCAAATTGTTATATTCATATTCATAGATTGTAATTAGGCAAGGACGACGAACAGTAGTGAAGGCTGTGGAGTAGTGTTACACGTCATAACAGAAAATGAGGGTTAAGAAGAAAGAAAGATGTGGGACTTATTGTGTTTGTAACAACTTAATAACTTATGCAACTAAATGAATCCATCAAGTAGGCAATTTGCTCGCAAATTAACTTAATAACAAGGATGAATAAGCAACTAAGCAATAAATAAAACAATTAACTTGTCCCTAGTCTACATTCTTGTTTTTAATTTCTTTTATGCCAAGTTGTCGTAACTCGTAACTACCTTCAAGATCTCCTTGCGCTCTATGACCTCTGCTTCACAATTACTAACAATTTCTACCCTAGTTATAATTTATGATCATAAATATAATTATTTAAAATATATTTTAAGTTCATTTTATCAAATAACCTTAATACTTAAAGGTGAATTAGGTAACAAGTTTTAAGTTAACAACTTAAGTAAGTTAACTTGAGTTAATTTAAGTCATTAATTAATAAGTATTAAGTTTTATCAAGCAACTCATATTTATTTGTTACTTAAGGTTGTTTTCTAAGTCAGGCCATTATGTTATCTTATCGAACATATTAATAAGTCTAATAAGTCACTTTAAGTTATTAAGTTAGTTTAGCAAACACTCACTACCTATTCTTTAGTTACTGGGGTGTTTCATGATATCCAGACTTTCTCTGTTTCTCTCTTGTTTTTTGAAAAGTCCGGACTTTCTCTGTTTTTAGCATCCTACACTAAGGCTGTGTGCCATTTTTCATGTGCAGTGTGTCTTTCTTGAATTCTGCCATCTGTTTCAGAGTAAGGAATTAAGGGTTTTGTCAGAACTTTGCCACCTAACTTATGATTGCTATTCAATTCCATGAGATCTCTACAGTTAAGTTAATTACTTGGTGATTTAAGAACAGGATCTGACTTCAAGTGCTCCATTTAAATATGTGCATACCAATTTCAGGTACGATGATGCTTGGAAGGTGTATGAGGAAATGGAAAGAAATAATATCCATCCAGATCATGTGACATGTTCTATTATGGTTACAGTCATGAGGAAAGATGGGCATAGTGCCAAAGATGCTTGGGAGTTCTTTCAGAGAATGAACAGGAAAGGAGTTGAATGGAGTTCAGAAGTCTTAGGTGCTCTTCTAAAATCATTCCCAGATGAGGGGCTGAAGAATATTCCTTATAATCCAGTCAGAGATGGAGAAGAAAGGGATCTCTTCAAATGCTATTGTGTATAACACTCTGATGGACGCATACAGTAAATCCAACCATGTTGAAGAAGCTGAAGGTCTCTTTGGTGAGATGAAGGCAAAGGGTGTTAAGCCTACATCTGCCACCTATAACATTCTAATGGATGCATACAGCCGAAGAACGCAGCCCAGAATCATTGAGGATTTACTGTTGGAGATGCAGGAAAGGGGTTTGGAGCCGAATGTCAAATCATATACATGCTTAATTAGTGCATATGGTAGACAGAAGAAGATGAGTGAAATGGCTGCAAATGCATTCTTGAGGATGAAGAAAGCTGGTGTCAGACCCACTTCACATTCTTATACAGCTCTTATCCATGCATATTCAATCAGTGGCTGGCATGAAAAAGCTTATTCAGCATTCGAGAACATGAAAAGGGAAGGAATAAAACCTTCCATAGAAACTTATACTGCTCTACTAGATGCATTTAGGCGTGCTGGTGATACCCAAATACTGGTGAAAATCTGGAAATTGATGCTTAGTGATAAAATTGAAGGAACACGGGTGACGTTCAACATTCTTCTTGATGGATTTGCTAAACAAGGACACTACATGGAAGCAAGAGATGTGGTTTTTGAATTTGGGAAGATTGGTTTCCAACCAACAGTGATGACATATAATATGCTGATGAATGCTTATGCACGGGGAGGGCAACACTCAAGGCTGCCACAGCTATTGAAAGAGATGATGTCTCTGAATCTAAACCCTGATTCTATTACTTATTCAACTATGATCTATGCTTATGTTCGTGTTCGTGATTTCAAGAGGGCTTTCTTTTATCATAAGCAGATGGTGAAAAGTGGACAAATACCGGATTCCCAATCTTATCAGAAGCTAAGGTCAATTTTAGATGTAAAAGCTGCAACAAAGAATAGGCGGGACAAGAGTGCAATACTTGGGATCATTAATAGCAACATGGGTTTGTTAAAACCTAAGAAAGGAAAGAAAGATGAGGGCTCCTAAAGAAATCAAGAAGAAGAAAAAAGAGAATTCAAAGTTTTGCTTCAGGGGATGGATAGTGTGATATCGCTTTATTCTTGGAATGTTGCCATCATAAAATGGGAGGTTCTAAAAAAGAGGCCCGAATTGTTTTTATGTGCTTCATGGACATCAAATTTCAGGTTGTCATTTAGTGGCTTGTAATTTGTATAAAAGTTTTTGATGGTTATGACATTCTGGCATACTCAAACTGTAGATGCTGCTGAGAAAAGAAAAGAATACATCCACTGCAGCGCTTAATGATGAAAGCCCTGAACCTTATCATCATTTCACAAACAATAACATTTGCTGCGTTGGGTCTTTGCAGTATACCTGTGACACTGCAAGGTAAGAATTTATCTTAGACTATTTGATGTCTGTTAAAAAATTCTATACAAAAAAGCCAGAAGTTTTGCTTCAGTATACCTGTTTACAGATCATGTTATCAGGTATCACCTTTGTTCATTGTTTGGTTTATGTATGAAAAAGAAAATTTTGTATCAGCTTTACTTTTTGTTTTTAATATTCTTTTAGCTTCCTTGATTTGGTTCATATCTTTCATAAACATGAAGATGCCAACCAGCCATCTGGCAAAAGTAAAATTGTGTTGAGTAAAGATAAGGTGGAATATCTTAGCCAAAATGTTCTAACCTTATTTGTTCTGTTGTGCTTTTGGTTATTATCAGTTTCATTTGCTGACTAAGTATATTAAAAGTAGTTTCTACTTTGTCCCGTTTAAGAGATTGCATTTATTCCATTTTGGCAAGGATTTAAGGAGTGACAAGTGTGGCTCATTTACTGTGGAAAGCATTGCTACCATATTTTATTACTAAGTAATGCTATTCTCTTATCTCTGGGAGAAGGATTTTGTGGCAAACAGCTTAAAAGTTGACAAGGAAATAATTTGGTTTCTGCTGTTGTGTTTTACTTGCTTAATAGCCAGAGACAAACGATATATGAAAACGGTCATGCTATGGCTAGTCATTCTTGTTTGTTCCATGCTTCCCACATGCAGCTGTCATTGGAAGCAACAAACAATTTTTGTTATATCATTGCTGTTCTAAATGTAAATTTATTATTCACTTCCTCTGACATGAGGCAATTTTCCATGGTTCCTGTTCCTCATGTAATTTTATACTTCATTATAGTTATGATTCTGGATGTGAAGATTTAGATATAATTTGCTGTAGTTGAAAATAAACTTTATAAACTAATTGTTTGATTGTGAATACTAATACGATAGTAAATAATCAGTGCGTTAGGTGTTGTTTGTATTGTATTTTAATTGCCTTTTCATTCTCTGTTCCCCCATCTATTTTCCTTTTTGTAATATTCTTTTGCCATTATTCAATCCCTGTAAACAAGTGAATCCTGCATCTTATTATTTGGTCTATGAGACAACATGGATTTTCATATGTGCATCTAAAGTAATTTCACCTTGGGTCTTTACATTTATTCTGGGTAAATACATGCTCATGATTGGGAATTGGAGGAAGTGCAAGGCCTTGCCACTGGGCCAATCCTCGTAGCATCAATCCTGAACCTTACCGATAGATTCCTGTGGAAAAAGGAAAAACAGAATTTCTCTCTCGTTAAAACAATACGTTTTGAACTCCAGAGGGTGGTAGTGATCATTGGTGCCTATAAAGATGCCGGAATCTTATCGCTCCTACTAAGGTGGGATTCTTTGTTGGGGAAGGGCGGGAAGATTTTGACCATGGATCGCCTTAAAAAGAGAGGCTACCGCCGCTAGAGTTCCTTTAAAGGGAAGGATGAAGAATCTTTAGAACACCTGCTTATCCATTGCCCTATGGTGTGGAGTTTGTGGACTGCTATTTTCTTTGTCTGGTGGGCGGATTGGTCTCTTTTCCCTACGAAAAGACTCATGCGGCCGTCGCACTCTCCCCAGCGCGGAAAAAGGAAGCGGCTATGAGAGCAATTTCTCTTAGTTTGTTCGCTATCTTAAAGAGCAGACTAGTATTGTGGTTCGATGACGGCTCTTTCCAGTTCAGATTAAATCATTTTATTTTCCTTCTGGCTAAATGACGCTCGTTATAATCTTTGTTGTAGATATTTTCAAAATTCTCAAATACTGCTATCGCTTGTTTTTTTTCCTTTGTTTGGTTTTGTTTTCCTCGTTGTATACGCCCTGTATACCCCTTGGGGTCCTTTTTTGGTTTTAATACACTTGATTATTAATCAAAAAAAAAAAAAAAATTATTCTTGCAATACATGGATGCAGTTACCTGGATAAGATATTTATAATTTTACAAGGCTGGCATCTATCTGCTCTATTTTTTCCAAACTTGGTGTAAATAACCCCTAATGATAACTCCGACATGGGAATTATTATGTGCAAGTTGTGACGGTCCGTGACCAAAATGAGATCCTCTTGCTTTCTTTAGTCTTTTTTGGTAAAACTACAGTCAAAATGACAATTAGGCCATTTAAAGTATATAGAATGGTCTTTAAGCGGTTGTCGCTTATGATTCAAATGATAAAGTTTGAAAACAGAGAACAATTGAATTCAAGAACAGGACATTTTGAGTATCAAATGACATCATTTATTCCAATTAAAAACATTGAATAGGAAATAAAGCAGTTTTAGGCGTATGCTGTATTATAGATAGTTGATGGATCCAATATGTCCTGAGTTGTTGAACTTAATCGATCCTCAATTGCTGATCCCTGCTCTGTCAGTATATGAAGAATCACTTTTTCTTATGTTGAGAAAATGTAATTTGGGTACTACTCTCTATGAAGTTCTCGCTTTCAAAATTAAACAGGTAGGAGTTTATGTGGCTCCCTGAATATAGGCTTTGAGGGAATCTCAATTTTTATCATTTTGTTGTAGACGTTATCCCATTTAATATTTTTGTCGGCTGCTCCTCTCTAAACTATCGTTTTGGATACTTATGCATTGATGCTTAACATCAATTATTGTTAGGCCATCTTAAAGCTGAGCTCATGATTTCATTTATCTTGTCTTCAACCTATGATTTATAATCTTGTTTTGGCCCTTTTTGTTTGGCAGATCGATATGAAGAAATGGTGGTTCATCACACGAACCAACGGAGAAGGGAGGCCGGCTGAGCTGAGTGAGGATTCCATGTTGGTGAATGGTGCGCTACATCAAACTCACAGAAGCCTAACACTTACGGCTACCAGTCAGCCTGATCCGCACCCCACCGCCCAAAGTACAAAGTCTCATGCCTATTAACTCCATTGTATAAGAAAAGTTGATGACCTGCATTATGGATATAATAAGTGAATGATTTTTGGACTTTAGACATATAAAAACTATTACACATTATGAAACCCTATCCCGTCCCCTCATTTTTTCTCACTGCCTTCTTCTAATGCATGCAGGGTGGATTTTTCATATTCTTTACTTTTACATCTCCTTCTTTCATTTTTTTTTTTTAATGAAGCTATTTCTTCTACAAAGCATTTATGCTGCTTTATCTTTGCTTTTTTGTATTGGTTGGTTTTATCTAAGACATTTTATTGTTGTCAATTGTTACTACGTGATTGCTTCATGACCAGTTGCGACGCTTTATTTCAGATGCAGGAATGATTCGCATGTATTAAAGGATTTGACGATCAAAATATTATCATTTTGAGTAATAAGCAACTAGATTCATATATTTAGCTTATTATATTATCAAATTTATGCGCTTTTTTATATCGATTTATTATGTTAAGACTTATTATCGTTTCATCAATGTATTTGCTTTTATTATTGTATTTTTTGGGATCTACTTCCATCTATTACAAGTTTAAATAACATTATTAATTTTTCTTTAAAAAAAAACTATCATACATCAAATACATATGAGAAGATGATACATTTCTTCCATGTATAGCTCTAATTAAATAGAATATATAGTCGTATTATTCTGTGGTCCTTGTGTTTGGCTAATAATGAAATATATTACCAGCTTACTGTCCTAATAATTTACTGTTTGCAGAGCCAGGTAAGAACTAGCAGAATATCATTCCTTATTTTCCTTAGTTGAGCATGGTTGAATACTTTGGCTCTTGGCAATAATGACGAATGAGTCAGTTGTACTACTTTTTTTATTCAAATGGCTTTATAAAGGTTTGTTTACATCCACATAGTAACATCATTGTATTTGAGGCATATTCAGGAAAAGTCCGGATGGATGTTCTCATTGAAATTTTTTTTTAAAAAACATGCAAGGTGTTTATTATCTTTTTAAAACATAAGTTACTTATTATGTGCCCTTTCTGATATTAAATTACATTAAATTCTGGTTCTTTTTATATATATTAAAATGGGCATGGAAGTAGTAGAGTAGATGAAAAGGAAAGGAGAAGATGACCAAGTGATTAGACACATAGATACCTCTCTAATTCTTGCTAATAATTATTCACCCATATCCTACTTTCAAAAAGGCATATGTAATAAGGTTATGGGTCAAACCTGCCTACACTTAGCTGTCTTTGAAGCGTTCGTTAGTTTCTTTGGCAATCATGTATGGGAAAGAAATTTGTGTCATCTAGACAAAACTATTCTAGTTTGAGGAGAAGAAAATTGTTTTACGATGAAATGGAAAATTGATACTAATGCTCTGTTTGCAAACCTGAAATTAATAGAGTATAATATATTATGAAAAATACTACAAATTTTTTAAAATTTTACATATTTCCAAATTTTTTAATCCTTATATAATATAACAAACAAATATAACAAATTTAATCACTAATATAGAATTAATTTGATTAATTTAATTTAATTTTTCAATTTTATTTCCACTGGTACTCATCTATTTTCTTTTTTAGACATTTTGGTTTCCAAAAGAACAAGGCCCCTGCTTGTAGATAAAATTTTGATGCTTTATTCAAACTTTTCTAAAACAGCGAAAAACACAATAGTTACTTGCATCAGACAAACAAAAACAAAAGGCAAATTAATTACTATTAACACCTTTATATACGACCGAAATCATTGTTGTACTTTGCTCGAATTAAATCGAAACAAAGAGATTTTATTTTCTTTCAACATTTTATAACTTCATTTTCGCAAAAATTGTTTTTACAAAACTGTGATTTTATTCACTTTTCAATCAAATTCAAGATTTAAACGATTTTCTAAAAACGAAAATTAAAGATAATACATCGAAAATTTTCATATTCGAATTTTTGTAAAACAGTTAACTTAAATGCTCAGCCGATTATATATATAGAATCAAAAAATGGAAACCAGCTTAACAACTAATTCAAAAAATATTTATTATGTACATTAAAATTGAAATAGCGTGGATGTCAAGTTAGTGGTGTTAAGTTGATGCATACTTATCCTTAATATGAAGTAGTAATATCCAAATTTGTATGTTAAGTTATAAGAAAAATAATGTTAAATATTGATTTCAAAAAAGGAAAAGAAAAGTAATGTTAAATAAAGTACAAAATCTTTAATAAATAAGCATCATACCAATTCATAAACGGAAAAATAAAAAATCACTTAAAAATGATTTTTAATCTGACCAAAAATGCTGAATGACTAAAACTCCAATCTCTTATCCCGACATATGGGGTTATTTGTGCAATTTCTAAGAAATAGAACACAAAAACCCTAAAACCGATGCACCACTTTTCCGGTTCGGTTCAGATTATTGCGGCTTACCGCCAAATGCCACGTGGACAAACTGTAATAGATATCACCGAAAACCGGTGACGTGTAAATGCAACTGTAGCCTCCCTATAAAATAATTTCCTCATTCTCATCCATTCCATTTTATTCCTATCTCTCTCTGTGTACTGTCTCTCTTTCAATATTTTCTCTGCAATTTCATTCCAGACACTCCCAAGTCTCGATCCCAAATCCCCCGATCTAGGGTTTCGCTTCTCTGTCCGTCTCTTCCTTTTTGTTGTTTGGTTCCGGAAGGTGCTTGGGGCCTGAGATCTAGTTTCTAGCTCCTGCCTCATCGGAGATCCGGGCCAAGTACAGAAGAAGAATCTGATTGCCTTGTGCTGTCATACTTCCACTTCATTTAGGTGTTCTATCTCTTTATAGTTTGATTTATTTTTTTTATTTTTTTTACTGGTTGTTAGTTTCTGTCTCTTTTGTGTCCTGTTTGGTTGATGAGAAAGTAGGAAATGGAAGGAGTTCAGGATTCTGTGATTGAAAGATGAAGTTGGGTATGTTAGTTTTAAGAGCACAGGGTTTCCTCAACGTATGCTAGTTGTTTGGAGCGAATTGGTAATGGCTACTGTTTTACTGTTCTTGTCCGATGGTTGAGGATTTTATTGGTTTTGTCTAATAAGCCAGATAGGTGAAGCCATTGGTCTGGAGGATTTGAGAACGGTGAATAATTGGTTAAGTCAGAATGCTGATGTTTCATTTTTGTTCAACTATCGTAGGGTTTTGTGAGCGGAAATGGCTTCTGAATGAGGGGGCTTTAATTATCGAACAAGGGTGCCAAAATAGCAACACAGAATGCTGAGATTCCCTTTGTCCTCACGCCCAAGTCTCCGACGTCTTTGCTGGAGCATCTTATAAAAGTTCCTGCAGTTCCATGGCTCCACCTATTGAAATTGCTGTGAGGCATGTAAGAACACACCTGGGAAGCTTGTTAGGTTAAGAAGGGCATGTAGACTGAGTGTCCTCCTATTTGTTCTAATCTGATTGCTTATGCAGTTTTGTGGAGATTTAGTAGCCTTTGGTGTTCTTAGTTGTTTAATATTTACATTTACTACAACACGATTTAATACTACTTAATATGACATTGACATTTACTTTATTTTGTGCTATTAAGCCTTCGGGATTTGATATGAGCTTTGTGAAGTTGCTAGATCAGAATTAGTGATTTCAGCCTATAGTAAAAGCCAGAAGTATTTGAGGATGCTATAGACCTTTTTCGGCTGTTTGGAAGTTCAATTATTCTTTTTCAATGTTTACATGGTATTCAAGAACCTTGTACCTGCATTGCTGATATAAGGGAGCCAATACGTGTCTAAATTGGCTTCTGCTTCATGTGTCTATGTTTGAAAAGCTGCATATAGTAATTTGTAATGGATTTTTTATATAATTTCTTTTAGGGACAATCTGTTAAAATTTTTGTTTGTTTACAAATAGATCTCTATTTCCTATGAAGTGTTCAAGTAATCTTCACGGATGGTAGGACACGTCATGTTAAAGTGCATGAATCCTAACATCTATCACTTATCCTTGCATCGAAACATATGCAATCTAAGCATGATAGCCGAATTGATTTAATGATGCTCCAATTTTTCGAGGGTTTTGGGAGATCATATCCTCCCTAGTAGGTGTTCAATGGGTCGTCCCAAAGACAGTTGTTGAGGCTTTAATCATTTGAGGGGTTCATTTGTAAAGAATGAGAGGGATTTGAAGTCCAGATTGCAAGCATTTTTGACAAAGCTGAAGGAAAGAGTATAGCTTTTAGAGATGGGACTTTAGCTGCGCAGGGATTAAAGCATTCTTTTGTATTTAATTTGTGGTGCTGGAATAGATTGTACTTAGGTGAAGAGATCTCTTCACTTATAGGTTTTTTAGAGTGGGTGGCCTCAAGTTGAGGGGTGGTGAGGTTTCTTTGTTCCAGTTGTTTGCTTTTTTGTCTGCTGGCTGTCTGTGGCTACGCTGTAGCCTGTTTTCTATACCTATGTTTATCTATAAAAACAAAAACAAAATCCGTGTGGTTTTATAGATGAATCTCTGAATTTTGTTTTGAGCATATGGTGGACAAAATTTGTTTCTTTTACTCTCTTCAAAACTTATTCCTATATCTCATATTAATTTATTGTTAATTAAATTTAGAAATATGTGAAACTTTATTCTGAGTCCATAGTCCATAGTTTTTTACAGTCTCACAGATATACATCAAGAAGAACTATCCTACATACTAACTATCATGTCAATAGCGTTGTCATATGCTCTTGTGTTTGAGGTGTTAGTGTTGGGTACTTGGCCTAGACCATTAATAGATACCTTTAGGCTTGCCTGATATTCAAGGTGTGCAACTTAGGTGGACTGGTATTAGCATTGCCACATTATTGATTTAAACCCTTCATTGCCCAGTGATCTATATTGAAAATTTTTTCAAACAATTTCTTTTGGACCCACTTTAATCTTTCATGACAAGGTGAAATGTATGGAAGAAAATTTCAGATCCACCACCAGGGAAAAGAAGAGTGAACTATGGATGACAATGTCTAGTACATAACGCTGAAGCTCTGGTTTTGAGGCTAATCTGGTGCACCATCAATCCATTCTCTGAAGTATACAATCGCTTGAACTTTATTATGTTCTGAAGTATATAAGATAGCTTGGTAATCTATTCTTTTGAAACCCTTTTCAAAAAATTTCAAGGAGATGAAAGAATGTTGGAAGTCCTCCCCTTTTTCTTCTCAAAAAAAATTATGCATTATTTTTCTGTGATCTCTTTCCATTTTGATGATATGGATGTTTCAGTCTTTTGGAAGTTTCTTGTATTTTTCTTTGCACAGAATTTTGTCTAATAATCTTCTGTAGGTGCCTCAACATCATTGTGTACTGTGTTCCACCTTTATCTGTGTAATTACTTCTTTGTTTTTAGTTTTCAGTAGAAGATTTTGATTGAGTATATATTTTGTCCACTAATCTTGGTGTCACTTCTCTGACTTTTGGTGACATGTAAATCTTATAATCCCATTACATTTAAAAACATAATGGAGGAAAAATGCGAGTTATTTTGTTAAGGTTATTATGATGGTTTAGTTCATAAGCATCATACTATGATGGTTTAGCTCTGTTTAATATGCAAACTATTGGATTCCTGGAAGATAATGGATTGTCCTGAAAGTTGCTGTCAGTAACGTTGGCCCTAAGAACTTTTTAGTTATTAAGAATCTTCCCAACGATGAGACATGTTCAAACCATAAATAAAACAAACCCTGTTGATATGTGCCTGCTCCTCTACCTGAGACCACCTTAATACCAGTGGAGCTCAAACTTGGGATCCCTGATTTCTTTCCAGAGAGCACCTATGAGAGCCACACTGGGGCCCTGATGTTTAAATGAACATTCAAACCTGCTCACTTGAGTATGCAAAACCACTTTCCTGAAAATTCTTCGAATTTTTTGAGACCATTTTTAGATTCATTGAATTTCTTGCCTTTTTCTCCTCCATATTGATTGACTGTCATGATTTGTTTGGCAAGGCTGGAGTAGGAGGAAAGGAAAGGAAAGGAACTTTATTTCTATTTTCTCCTTCATTGACCAGCTTAAGATGAGCCATTGAATATATTCCAAAGTGGTTTTTGAAGGAACTTCACAGGTTCTAACTTTACCCTGAGATTGAAACAGAGGAGAATTCAAATGAAATCTGTTATAGTTGGCTGCAAATTATTAATGGATGATATTGTTTAAATTTTCTTTTATATCGAAAGGAAAATCTGTTATAATTTGAGACATCTCAAAAAAAAATCTGTTATAGTTTGAGGAAAAATTAATGGATGACCCTCTTGTTAAAATTATTCTTGATGTTGAAGGAATTAAACATTCAGTTTTCTTTTACCTATTTAAGGCGCGTAGTTTTGTGTTTGGCTAGATTGAAGGTTTGTAGGTTTCTCATATGTACATGCATTTCATGATCCTATCTCTTATGAAACGAATGTTTCATGTGTCTCTCTTAGCATGCAGATTTCATATTATTATGAAGTAACTTTTCATATTCTATTGAAGATGCGTTACAGTTGGACCATTAATTAGAATAGGGCAGAGCGCAAATTGATGATTAATTAAACCATACAGCTTTATTGATTTATTAAGCTCCTGCAGAAGGGAGATACAGATTGTTTTTGGTCTAAGTCAATGGATGTAAATCTCGACAAGTGTTATTTTTTCATCCTTTGTTCTCCTCTTTAGGTGGCTATTGGGGGGCTTTTTTTTGTTTACTTTGGAATGGCAAAAATGAGAACAAGAACATGACTTGAATTTCTACTTGTATATTATTTTGCATTGACAATGAATAAATCAAGCTAGAAACATGTCGATTTATTTTCCTGCTGCTGTTATCTGTGTTCTCCATCACACTGCACTTTTGGCCACATTTACTGGCTTTCTTGTACTTCCTTAGCATGTTTTTTCTATTATTAAAATCTGATTGCAGTGATGATATTTGTAGCAAGACAATTGCTTTTCTGTTTGTGTGGACTCACTAATGTCATCTTCTTTGGTAACAGATGGTGCTATGGTGTGGAACATGGGGAAAACTGCTTGACACTGATGGCGATTCTCATATTGATCGAAATGATCCCAACTATGATAGTGGCGAGGTATTTCCTTCTTCTAATTCAGTCATACGCCTCCTATGCTTTGTTTTTTTTTTTTTTTGTTTTATTATTATGCAGATGGCTTTACTCCCAGCTTTTCCCTGCAGTGGAATAGGGACTGTTACTGAGCTTAAATAATTTCATTCCTTGATTTCAACAGGAACCTTATCAGCTTGTTGGGTCCAGGATTTCAGACCCCTTAGATGAATATAAGAAAGCGGTGGTTTCCATCATAGAAGAATACTTTAGCAACGACGATGTGGAATTGGCATCTGACCTCAGGGAGCTTGGATCAAATGAATATCATCCCTACTTCATTAAGAGGCTTGTTTCTATGGCCATGGACAGACATGATAAGGAGAAAGAAATGGCCTCAGTTCTGCTTTCAGCTCTCTATGCTGATGTCATCAGCTCTACCCAGATTAGCCAAGGATTTTTCATACTTCTCGAATCTGCTGATGACCTTGCGGTGGATATACTGGATGCGGTTGATGTGCTTGCTTTGTTTATCGCTCGTGCTGTGGTTGATGACATACTTCCTCCAGCTTTCCTTACTAGCGCAGTAATCTCTCTCCCCTGAGTCCTCCAAGGGACATCAAGTTATCCAAACTGCTGAGAAGAGTTATCTCTCTGCTCCACACCATGCAGAGCTTGTGGAAAGAAGATGGGGTGGTAGCACCCATATTACTGTTGAGGAAGTGAAGAAAAAGATTGCTGATCTATTGAGAGAATATGTGGAGAGTGGAGATGCTGTTGAGGCATGTCGGTGCATAAGGGAGCTAGGGGTTTCGTTCTTCCACCATGAGGTTGTGAAGAGAGCTCTAATTCTTGCCATGGAGATCCGGACCTCAGAACCATTAATACTGAAACTATTGAAAGAAGCAGCAGAGGAAGGCTTGATAAGTTCTAGTCAAATGCTTAAGGGGTTTGCTCGGTTGGCGGAAGGCCTTGATGATCTTGCCCTTGATATTCCATCAGCAAAAACCTTATTTGAGTCGCTAGTTCCAAAGGCAATTTCGCAAGGATGGCTTGATGCTTCAATTCTGAAACCTGCTGCAGGTGAAGATGGCGAAGTACACAATGAAGATGATGAAAAGGTGAAGAGGTTTAAGGAAGAGGCTGTGACGATTATTCATGAATATTTTCTCTCAGACGACATTCCTGAACTCATCCGAAGTCTCGAAGATCTTGGGATGCCGGAGTTCAATCCTATTTTTCTGAAAAAGCTCATCACCTTGGCCATGGACAGGAAAAACAGAGAGAAAGAGATGGCTTCTGTTCTGCTATCATCACTTCATATTGAGATATTCTCAACTGAGGATATAGTCAACGGTTTTGTGATGCTTCGGAATCTGCAGAAGACACAGCTCGTAGACATTTTGGATTTCCAAATGAGCTAGCTCTATTCCTGGAAGCTAGGGTGTAGCATTGATGATGCTGGGTTCCTCTAAATTTAGAAGAGATTGGGAGCAAGTTGGCACCAAATTGTGTGGAGTGAGACAGTGCATGTGGCTCGACGCTAATTGCTGCTCGGGCATGCTGGGGAGAGGATCCTGAGGTGCTGGGGGAGGTGGGACTGTGGCTGTGGAGATGCGAAGGACAAGATCATGAAGCTCCTGAGGAGTATGAAAGTAAAGTAGTAAGCTGAGGCTTGGCTAGTAACCGATCTGAATGCCTTTCTTCAACCACGAGGTTGTGAAGAAGGCACTGGTTATGGCTATGGAAAAGAAGAATGATAGGATGCTGGACCTACTCCACGAGTGCTTCTGTGAAGGCCTCATTACCATCAATCAGATGACCAAAGGGTTTGGCAGGATCAAGGATGGCCTTGATGACCTTGCACTCGACATTCCAAATGCCCACCAGAAATTCACTTTCTATGCCGATTATGCCCTGAACAAAGGCTGAAGTTCTTTACCCTTCCTCTCGATCTTTTCTTCTGTTGTTACGCTACAGACAGTTGACTAACCCCTCGTTACCCCTCCCCCTCCTCCCTAGGTGGGCCTGCAGCCTTGAGAAGAAAGATCACATATTTCACTCCTTCTCTCTTTCTCTCTCTCTCTCCTGTATGTTGCTGCGTCCCTCAGCCTTTACCACCTTCCTGTTTGTACTCTTGTTAAAAAACTCTTCCAAGTGTTTTTCTGCACACCTCTAGAGGTGGGATAGGTATGCTTCTTCTAATGTTTGTTCTTTCTTTTCTTTCTTTCTTTCCTTTTTTTTTTTTTTTTAACTTTGGGTTCTGGGTCATCTGGTTCTATGATTCTTATGATCCCAGAGAATGGTAAAGCTCGGTACCATTTACATAGTATAGCTTGTGGCAGCCCCATGTTGCATTTAAGTTAATTTTAGATGAAGGATTATGTTATAATGTTAAGTGTTACTACTGCAACATGTTGGTTTAGTGGATAACATTTTCATTTCAAACTCTTGAAAATTTGTTTGTTTCTTTTCATCTACATAATCTTGGAGCTTTTATTTTATTTTTTTAGAATTTGTTGTGTTTAATCAAGATGCTCTTGAAGCATCCCACCATTAGGGTGGTGTGCAAGGCTTCGTTCCAACACTTGATGTGATGACTTGAATCTAATGGTGGGAATTGGAAAGACAGGAAATTTGAAGCTGATTTTAGAATTGGCGGTGCGAATGGTTGGGTTTAATTGTTATATTAGCTATCCAATTTAAATGGATTGAATTTTGAGTTTCAAATAAGCTTCTAAGCATAGTTTTAGAAGGCGTAAGGCGGAGGCCTCCTGAGGTTGAAGCCTTAAAGGCGCAAGATGTACCTAAGGTGGAGGAAGTGAAATGTGACTTTGGATTGAACATCGGTTTTATAAAAATATGATTTAAAAAACATAACTATATTTATATAAACTTAAAAGATACTCTAATATTGAAGAAAATTTAATAAAAGACAAATGAAATTATATTAATTTGCCACTATATAAAATGGTGTTTTAATTTTTAATTTTATTTGATGTATCAATTATATTTTGTTTAATTAAGGTACATTTTTGGCTTATTTTTTATTTTGGTGTCTTAATTTATTTTTTTGTTCAATCAAGTGCTTTAAATTTTTTTATTTTTTCTATTTTGGTGTCAACTTTATTTTTTTTTCAAAGTTTAAACTTTTTTATTTTTTTTATTTTAGCCTTTCAACTTTATTTTTGTTTAATCAAATGTTTAAACTTTTAGTCTTTATTCAATCAAGTGTTTATTAACTAATAAAAACTTATTAGGATATTTGAATTAGGAAAAATTGAATTTAAATAATATTTTTAAGTTATATAAAATAATGAAATTATTTAAATGATAATATTATCCTTTCCATAATAGGGATTTATAAAATTAACTATTACAGAATTGAGATAAAAATATAAAAATATTCTTAAAAAATAAAATTTTTAATTATCTTCTATTATTTTTACTTGTTTTTTAAGTATTATGTGAAAAAGTTATATATGAATAATTAAAAATAAAATATTAGATATTAAAATTATTTTTAAAATATAAAGTATTTATTTATATCCAAAGCACAATTTAATTTTTCAAAGATAATATTGTTATTTCACTCGTTAAAGGTAATCAGAAATGTCATCATTTTTATGTGATAAGAATGTTTGATGCAATTTTTTTCTGTCTTAAAGTATCTAACAAGCTTTAATTAGTTAGAAAGCACTTGAAAAAAAAAAAAAGTTCAAACACTTGATAATAGAAAAAATGGGTAAAGGTACAAAAACTATCTTACGAGTTTTTTCAAATATCTCACTTGTACCTCAATTTTTTTTTTTGTCTTAATAAGCCCTTGTAGTTTACTTTCGTAGCTTGAATTAGCTTCTGTTGTGATTAAGACCGTTAAAGTGGTCAAATAATGTTAAAAAGAATGTTATGTTACATTACGCTTCACTAATATCGTGAGATCTATAAAAGAATTTGCAGCCAAAGATTCGATACACTTTTAAGCACTTTAAAAAGCTCGTACTCGGGCCGCAGATTCAATTGACTTTATAGACATGATACTTTTAATTACTTTTAATACTTTTCTAATAGAAGTATAAATACTTACCCTTTAAAATTCTCCTGTGATTTTCCGAAAGATTTGAAACGACTTTTTCATTGAGTGAGTGAAACCAATTAGATTTTTTAAAGGTAATGATTTAACCCTATATCTATTCATATTATGATAATTTTATTAATTTGATTTTTAAAATTTGCTTTGATTTTTTTTTGTGGTTAAAAAATCTTAATTAGTTCATATTCCTAGTTAAACTCATACAATTTTTTTTAATCTTGATTAGATAATTTCAAGAACTAATTATTCCTAAAAGTTATATGCCTATTTTTTTAAGAACTAATTTTTTAATCCTAAAAGTTAGATCCTAAAAGAATCAATTATTCCTAAAAACTCATATGATTCCTAGAATTAGATAATTTTTTAGTTCTTCATATTTTAAAAACTAAAAAGTAAAAAACATTGTTCTCAAAATCATATACGAATTATTAGTTTTAATTGTTTTACATACAAATATGATATTTTAAGAACTAAAATATCATAATCATATATATCGTAATTCGAATCGACATAAATTTGATATTTTAAGAACTAAAATCTGATATAATATATATATATATATATATATATAAATTTTTTTTTTTTTTTCATAATCAGAATTTTATTCAAATACATCTTATTGTTTCATTCAAAATAGAAATCAAAATCAAAATTATAATGACACACTCACTCTCAAATGCATATTAATATGTGGTTCTCCACGATTTTCATTCATCATCCACAAAGCAATAACACCGGCGGTAATGAGTTTACGTTTCACTCATGCAAAATTTATTCTTCTTGGATTCATCGCTTTTTTAATTGTTTTTCTCATCTCGATTCATTATAAGTACATAGACTATCACAGATAATCCTCGAAATCTATTCATTATCATGCAAAATTATTTCTATATTAGATTTTTTTTTTCACTTGAAAAACATTATTTTAAATATTGTTGGTACTTTTTTTGGACAAAATTATTTAATAATGATATTTTACTTTTATTTATTTTTATTAAAATATGAATTTAAATTAGTTATTTGAAGTTTATTAATATTTATGAAAGTTTGTAAAAGTTTATCAATATCTACAAAAATGTATCAAAATATGTAAAAGTCTATGAAAGTCATTCATACATTTACAAACTTTATAAAAGTTTATCAAAATCAACAAAATTATGTCAAATTCTATAAAAGTCTTTTAAAATAAAAGTGTATGAAAGTCATCAATACATTTACAAACTCTATAAAAATCTATAAAAGTCTTTAAAAATCTATCAAACTCTATAAAAGTCATCATCTGAAAAGTCTATAAATGTAATTAAAAGGCTTCCCTTGATATAAATATATTTGTTTATAATATAATAAATATATAAATAAATTAATACATTAAATAATTTTTTAAATAATATTTTTTTTAAAAACTCATCTATTATATTTAGGGAAAATGTGCAAAATAACCCTAAGTGATGTACCTGGTGTCTCATTTACACTTATAACTTTTTTTTTTTGTCTAAAGAAGTTCTTACAGTTTACTCATGTGATATCCACGTGAAACGTGGGACCTAATTACCCATTCCTCTCCCTTTCCTTATTCTCATATCTTCTCTTCTCATCTCTTTTCCCTTTTTTCTCACTTCCCTCTCTACCCGGTTTGATCCAAACCCCTTCCCCCCACTCCACTCCAACTTGTCACTCCCTCACCCAGCAGTTATTCACTCTTGCAACTCCACTCCAAACCTTTTTATTTATTTTTAATTCTTATTTTTATATTAGTTTATTTTTAGTTTTTAAAATCTATTAAATAAAAATTTAAAATTTATTTTTTAAAATATAAATAAATTATTCATTATTTTTAAATCAAATGAAAAGTAAAATTTATTTTAATTTTTAAAATCTACTAAATAAAAATTCAAAAAAAATTATTTTTAAAATATAAATAGTCGATCACTATCTTAATTTTTAAATAAATTATTTTCAAAATTCATTTAATTTTTAAATTTACTAAATGAGAAATCAAATGGATGAGTTTGAAATAATCTTTAATATTAAATATTATTTCAAATGGATGAGTTTTTAATATATTTGTATTATATATTGAATATTTTTATTTAAAACTAATTTATTTTAAATGGATGAGTTTCTAAATATTTAATATTTTTATTTAAAAATTAATATATTTTAAAGTATTGGTTAATACAAAATTTGATAAATATCAATGGATGATTTAAAAAAAAATCAAATTTATAATTTAAAATATTATTATTTATTTATTATATTATTAATAATTATAAAAATAAATATTTATATTAAATATTTTAATTAAAAATTCACTTATTTTAATAAAAGAACTATACATAAAATTAAAATATTTAAAAAAATAATAATGAATAGTTTATTTATATTTTAAAAATAAGTTTTCGACTTTATTTAAGAGATTTTAAAATTAAAATAAAATTTTTAAGTAGATTAAAATAAACGAATAATTTATTTTATATTTTAAACAATAATTAAATTTTTATTTTTATATTTAAAACAGAAATAAAATTTAATAAAAATGAAGAGTTAAAAAAAATAAAAGAAATTGTTTGGGAGGGTGTTGCAGGGGCAAGCTGGGCTGTTATGGTTTGTATCCAACTGTGATGAGACAAAGAGAGAGACAGGTGAGAGAAGGAGAGGAAGAGAAAGGGAAGAGATGAGAAATATGAAAAAGGAGAGAGTAATATGGTCTTACGTGCTATGCGGACATCATGCTAAGACTTAACTGGCCATTTTAACACCGTCGATCACTTTAATCAGCGAAGTCACTTGCATTTGCCACAAGAGTAAACTTGTAAAACCTAGGAAAAATTTAATTTTTCGAAAATTAAGAAAATAGTAAATTGCCTAATCGGGTTTAGCGTTCTAAATTTTTTAGATCCTGATTTACCGAAACAAACTTCATCGCTGATTCGCCAAAATCTAGTTACCCATACGACTTTCATTGACCTCGCATAATCTGATTTTCACGATTTTCGAAAGATCGCATCGAAAAACAAAGCGATTGGTCAAGATTCACGCGACAGATAGACATCGTGGTTTTTGCCCAGACTTTCGAAAGCTTCGTCTTCAAAGACAGAGCATTCTTCACTTTATTCCATTCTAGAATCGTTTACCGAGCTTTAATGCCCCAAGGGTATGAATGGTTATGGGAATAGTGCCCTGTTTTGACCCTATATGATGTCTAGTTTTTGGGGCTAATTTTCGGTTAGAAAAAGGGAGAATTTAGACTAGTAGCCTTCAAGGAAATTGTAGCTCTATTTGAGAACTTGATGTTAGGCTTTTGAATCACCCAAATTGGACCTCTATAACCCAAGTTATGATCTATTTTTTGGGACTGCCATAGGCTATCCTATTTTGGCTGAACCTACTATCTAGATTTTTGGGACAGATTTTTGGTTGGAAAAATGTGAGAATTTGAACTAGTATTCTTCACAAATTGCAATGATATAGAGAAATTGACAAGTAGTTAATCACCCAAATCGTACATCTATAACTCCAGTTATGGTCTGCTTTTTTGGGACCGCTATACTAGCCGCGAATGATTTGTGGCTCAGATTTCTAGACTATCAGGGTTGGCTTTCCGAGTTCAAAACCACATGCCACTGCAGTGGCTCGTTGTGTGGAATGCTTTGTGGGCATCTCTATGCCACAATTGGTCTTGAGGATGAGGTTGTCATTTCTTGAGTTTAAATGACATGCTTGGTAGTAATTGATTGGATGTCAATATGTGTGTCATAATGTATTGACATGTGATGAATGGTGTGTGTATACATGGCATGTTGTAGGCTATTTTGTGGACATGCTATGTCATAATTTAGCCTAGAGGATAAAGTGTGTCGTTGCTTATGTAAAACCCGAAAAATTTCTAATTTTCCGGCAGCGTAAAACAATTTTACTAAAATCCGCACTTTTCAGATCTCGATGACGAACTGGATCACCGTTGAATCAAGTTTCGAAATCACTACTACCGAATTTTGGCTGACTACGGCACAATGAATTTCACTTTCGATATGAATCCGCAGCGGACTCTCATTATTTTAATGGCCAAAGCCAGTTACGGTCGCAAATTAGTCAAACATGAGTCATGTGTCTATATGACACATACGGTATCATGCCATCGAGGAAAATCCAAAGTAAAAGGGAGCAAGAGTGATAAGTTATCCATTTACTAATTAGACTTGATGATACAGATTAGATGATGTTTCTCATTCCACTAATTAAAAACGGGTTGAGAGTGCAGAATAGAGAGGGAGGGAAGAGTAAACCAGTGAGTGAGAGAATTTGCAGAGTAAGAAAGGCTTAATTTTCTTCTTGCACTCCTGACCATTGCTGACGAGAATACAAAGTTGCTCCCAAGGCAAGAGCTACGCTACAATGGCTTGCGGAGTTTTGACAACCCTGATATAGGGTTTTCTCCTACTTGATTTATTTTTCTGCCAGGTTAACCTTGTTAATGGTTTGGATGGTATGAGGTCGTGAGTGGTTTGATGTTGGCCACCCCAAAATCGTGTGAACTGAATGCCGAAATTAGGACTGAGTTGGATACCCATGGACTGCTTGTGTATTGTGACTATATTTACGTGTTTTTGCTCATAATTGAATAATGATGCAAATTGTGGTTTAAAAGGTCAATGAAATGGATTTTTAGCTCCAAAGAAGTGGAACCGAGGTTGATGAGGGGGTTGGCCCATGATAGCCCACGCATCGCTGGGACCGCAAAATCGCTCCCGATTGTGTTGGACCAAAGACGTCCATGTGAATTTACTTAAAATGAATGACTTGAATTGTGTGGAAAATAATATGTTAATGCATTGAATTTAATGTGTTAACATGATGTTTGAATTATATGAAATATAACAAAGAGCCATTGAAATTAAGTTTATTGAGTCTATGTGGAGCTAATTTTGATAAACACAAGCCACGAAAATTATATGCGGTTAGTAAATGCACCTTTATAATATATGCATGACTGATATCATACTGCCATTAGATAGAAAATATATAACTATTTCTATATGCACCGAGCGTTCCTTGTATCACATAGGCGTGGAGCGCATTTATACTTAAATAAAACAAATGGTTGTGAAAAGAATTTCATAGTGACTCAAGAATTGCTTTGAGAGTCGCCCAACAGCTCATCCTAAGCCGGACCCACGATCAAGTTTCCTGAGAGTTACCCAAAGAATTCACTCTCGAGGGTTGTCCAATAGATTTTACCGAAACTTCCTAAGAGTATGTTTTCGAGAACAAAACCTTTTGTTTTGAAACAAAGGTTTTCTCACACTTAACTTAGCATGCGTGAGGGGCCTAAAGGGAGGGTTGGAAAAGGGAAAGGGGCTAGTCAAGATTCTCATCCATATCAGCTGGTGACATTCAAGTAGGATCATGTATTTGCTTGAATGTGGTTTAATGCCGCTACATGTACTTAGGCGAAGTAACCCATGTGAAAATTCCAATTATCGGGCATCAAGCCACCGTCGAGGAAAATATTTCAAGTACAGAGTATCTTAGAAGATAACGTTTGCTAGAGGCCGCTTTTGAGAAGAAAGCCGACATGTGGCTTGATATTTATTTTTGTACAATATACTTAGAACTTTCAATTTTAAATATATGTTTTGTATAAAGAGTGTAATTAACTCTGAAACTATTGTGATATAGTTGATTACATTTTAGTGAGTATGATGGGAAATAATGTGACCATTTTTATCAGATGTATATCCCTACAATATGAGACACATGTATTTTGCAAGCCGACGGTCACCTGACCCCCGTGATTCGGGGCGCCACAAATGATCTAAGTAATGATTTGATTGTGAGATTGATATATGCTGCATGATATATTGACATGAATGAAATTTTTGGAGATTATATGTATGTTCGGAGTATGGGGCTTGTCTATGATGCATGGAAAATGCATGATTAAATTGTCATAACATTCATCATATGTGCATATATAACATGCAATGGTGTATCACATTGCATTTATGCATCGAATATCGTGATGACATGAGTGTGAGTGCATGGTTATAATCATCAACGCGGCGCGTTTGCGTTTAATAGTGGGCTTGACATGGTGGGACAACGTTCAACAGCCACACAGCAAATGGAAACGGAAATGAAATATGTGTCGTGTAATAGAAAGTAGATAGATAATTTACTCCGTGAAACCCGTTAGTTTTGGTTATACTTATGTGTCCAACGGTGAAAACTCGTGAAAGTGTAAGAAGGCTTGCAAAGCCTGCAGTGAGACCCTAAAAATTTGCTACCCACAAAAAGACACATGATTTTGAATATAAATGATCATTGAGGTGTAACATCCAAAAAGCTTTTTGGTTTGAAAAACAAATGAAATTTGTTTTTGTAAAATGATCACTGAATGTAATCAAATCGGATGTAATCCAAGAATTATGAATTTTATCACGCATGGGTTTCGACATTGTGTGATAGGAGTTGGTTGGGACTCAGGTTTGATGGAGTCGGTGAGTACTCTGCATATTGCACATGGTAAGTCGTATTTCATTCATGGCATGTAGAATACTATTCTAGGTTTGTATAATCTTGATTGGAATATGTTTTTTTTTGGTGACATGACCATTGCATGTGCACTTAGGTGGGGAGTAGCATCTTTAGGAGTTTACTCTATTAGGCATTGCTCACTCCGTCATGGGACCCTCTTTTAGGTATAGGGAGTGTGTAGGGAAATGACGCTCACTCGAGGTCACTACTAGGAAGAAATATTTAGTTGAATTTGGTCTTACTTTTGTAAAATATATTAGGAACAAATTGTTTTGATATATGTTTATAAGATTGTAATTAAACTCTTAGCGACTACAGATATAACCTTACGTGACATGCTTGAGTATGGATAAAAGGACAAGGTGTTAATAATATAATAATTGGCCCTGGATGGGCCATGCTATTATCCGTTAAAATAGCTGTATTTTCTATAACTCCTGCATGTGCAAGACTATGTCCGATTTTAGCAAATTACGGTCCTTGTGAAGGGGACACACAGCGTGGTATCGGGTTACCCGACATCCACAAGCTCGCGAGTCGACGGCTCGTCAACTGACCGAAGCTTGACAAAGCATAAAATTGTGGGGCTTTAGACCAAACAAAAGTTTCGTATGTAAGTGGGATATCTGTACAACATTAGAGATTTTTGTGGATCTTTCCCATTATATTAATCAAAATTTGTATTAAATTATATTATTTTTAAATAAAAATATTAACATTGTCTACAGCGTTAGTTTAAAGGAAAGAACATTTAAAGTTTAAAAAGACCAGACATCTAGGGAGGAGAGGGGTCCCAAGTTTGAGTCTCAATAGTGACAATTTATTACATTGTAACAAAGTGCTTAGTTGTCCAAAAAATAAAAATACTAAATATTAAAACTCATCCATTTAAAATAGATTAGTTTTTGAATAAAAATATTAAATGTCTAATACATATATTAATACTCATCCATTTGAAATAATATTTAATATTAAAATATTAATTCAAACTCATCCATTTGATTTTTTATTTTGTAGATTTAAAAATTAAATATATTTTGAAAATAATTTATTCAAAAGTTAAATAATCAATAATTTTTTTATATTTTAAAAATAAAATTTGAATTTTTATTTAGTAAATTTTAAAAACTAAGATAATATTTTTTTTTTGTAGATTTAAAATAACACATATTTATTTATATTTTATGAAATAAATTTTGAGTTTTTATTTAATAGATTTTAAAACTAAAATAAAATTTTAATAAAAAATTAAGAAAGGCTTCGTGGGTGGGATGCAAGGGTAGGGTCCAACCTAAGGGAGGGAGAGAGGTAAAGCAGAAAGGATCCCACCTGCATCACATGGTGTCAAGTATAAGCACTTAACGGTCTTTTTAACAACGTTTGATCACTTTAATAGTCTTAGTCACAAGTAAATAACCAATTTGTGCCAAGGAGAACAAACTGCATTTATTTATAAGTAAGATATTTGGGAAAACTCGAAATGGGCTTTTGCATCTTTACCCAAAAAAAAAAAAAATAGTATATTAGACGTATCTTTTTATCGCTTTGACCAAGGAATGGTTATGCTTTGAGTGTTTTATCTTGAGCTTAGGTACAACCTTAAAGAATGCCTTTTAAAACTATGCTTTTAAAGTAATCGGGGTAAAGAGAAATTGGAATCGAGATGAAGAGAGATTGTAATTGTGATTTGTGAACATAAATGAAAACTACATGAGATTCTAATCAACAAAACCCCGAATCACTAACTCATTTTTTAAGATTTTTTTTTTCTTAGAAGAATCATTACACTCGTCATAGAATTTATATTTTTTGACTTTAAACCCATATGCCTTGCGGGTTCTCCCCAAAATAATGATCTTCTTTAAGTCGATTTGAAAAACTTGAAAACTAATTTAAAAAATATAAAAGAAATGTTCTTGTTATAAAATTATCATAAAATGCAAACCAAGACAAATATATATCTCTTCTATATAAGAGAAAGAAGTATGGATAAATATAATTAAAAGGAGAGAGAATGAGATCTCAGGGTGTTTATTGCAGATGATAAAGGAAGCCTTATATAGACTACATGATGACATTCCGTTACTCACATTAAAGGTGAGTTAATGGCATTAATAAAGAACCTTATGAATGTGATTGGCCACTTAATATTCACTCAATTTATGCATGTGGTCATTCAATATGTCCCTCATTAAAAACTTCATAGCAAAATCCAATGGGACAAAATCTAATGAAGGAAAAAGAGCAATATTTTTATGATGTTGTAGATTACTCTTTGTTTGTTAGGATTGCCTTGTTAAAAATCTTATCAGTAAATCCCAATGAGACAAAACTTGGACAAAGGGAAAAATAGTACAACACACTAACATCATGTCATAAGCATCAGTGGTGAACCTAGGAATTAAAGTCAGGAGGGGCATAAAATTTTCAGGAGGCCTCAGAGTTACTTGCAACAGTTAAAGAACTTATTTCTAAACCTTAGGTCATTGGTTCAAACCCTAATATAAACAATTTTTTCTCAAATTTTCAGGCACATTTGGCGCCCCACCCTTGGGCTTCCGCAAGGTAGGTCCGCCACTGATAAGCATACTCCCCCTCATGTCAATGTCCTTTGGTTGGAGCTTTCCAATCTTATATATATTAGCTTTAATGTCGAGGTTGATACCTTTAATACACATGAATAAGTTCGATATATTATACTGGGAGTGTATTTATATGGAACACTATTTCACCAATACTCTTTGGTGCCTTCATGTGTGTAAAAGAACTTTGGAGAAATATGTTTGTTCTATCTCCTTTGATATAACTTTGATACGCAATGCACGTGAGCATTATCTTCAAATAATATTATCGGACTGGCTTTAATAGAGGGGAGTACACTTGATTCTTGGATATGTTGAATCATCGATCTTAGCCATATACATTCACAACTTACTTCGTGAATTGCTATAATCTTTGAATGATTAGATGATGTGGCCTCTATTGTCTGTTTGATCTCCATAAAATAGCAGTTCCATTACACTTAAACACATATTCTATTTGCGGATCTAGCTTTACGTGGATCCGAAGGTATCATGATCAGCACATCCAAGTATTGGCGCTTTGATTCATTTAAGTAAAATAGGCCCATATCATGTGTTTTAGAGGTAGCTAATATATGCTTAGATACTGTATTTCAATGCCTTAGGGTCAGAGTAAGTAGAACTCGTACTGACTAATAAATTGACAAAAAAAAAAAAACAATATCTGGGCAAGTACAATTAGCAAGATACATAAGTGCATTAATGACATTAAGATATGTACTCTAGGACCAAGTAATTATTCACCCTTTTCAAAAGGGACGAAATAGTCATTAAAAAGTGAACGGACAATCATTGGAGAACTTAAAAGATGTGCTTTATCTATATAAAAACATTTTAAGATTTTCTTAATATATGCTAATTGGTGTGTGACACCCCAAACCCTGAGGGTCCTGTTGACAACCCGTTAATGCGTAGAATACTTGTGGATACCGTGATGTCTTGGTACCCACGCTGTGTAGTCCCATTACCAGGATCCATTCATTTAGAAAATATACAGTCATCTTTAAAAATCTATCTGCCAAGAGTTCAATTCTTACAACTCTCCTTTTTATACAAAATATATACATAACCAAAGTTTTGCTCAAATAAGAGACAAAAAAAAAAAAAAAAACAAAGCTACAATCGTCTTTTTTCAATCGTGCAGTCCCAGATAGGAGTCAGCCGCCTGTACTTGACCTGCATTTGAAATATGGTCCCACGACGGGGTGAGCAATGCCTAGTAGAGAATAACTCCTATAAGGGCTACTTCCCACTTAAATGCACATGCAATGCCATAATCACATCATATCACGTTCCACATAGAATATGCAATCCTACCATGAAATACTACATGTCATGAATGAGATGAGACTCATTATGCCCCATGTCCCGAGTCCTAACCGACTCCCTCACACATGCATATGCCAAGTGTGAAAAAATATCGTTATTGATGTTTAATCCATCGACCCTTTTAAACAAAATATATTTTTTTGTTTTATAAATCAAAACACATTGGATAAACCTCTAGTGTTCATTTATTTAGTAAAATCCTGTGTGTTTATGCATTTGTGGGCCACGGATTTTCGGGTTTTCACCTTAGGACGTTGCATGCCTTCCCAACATTATTATAGGCTTTCACTGTCGGTGATCATGTCTAACCGCAACTACCGGGTTTTTCACCCGAGGGGGTATCATCCTCTCTTTGTTAGGCTGGTAACTGAGCTGCTTACCTGGCCCGCCGCTCACCGTGAGCTAAACGAAATGAGCTCGAGCCTTAATTTAGCTTGATAAATCTGGCTCCTACCGAGCTAGCTCGAAAAAGCTCCTCACTGGGTCACGGACTCCATCCACATCGAACGAGGCTCGCTTACTGGTCTCCCACGGCCAGATCCGGGTCTCTCACCGGTGCGATCCCGACCAGCACGCCGGAGTGAAATGCCTGTGTCATGTGTCCCTGAGTACATCATAACGGATCTCAAGCTCTGTGATCCAAATGACACTGGGATGAGAAAATGCGTGAATCCTCACGGCCGCTAAGGAGGCGCCGACGACAAGACGGGGCCGGAGCCTCGAACGAATCCCATCGCCGCCGGCCGGGGACTGTACCTAGATCTCCGTGCGATATGCTTGGTACGAATGGTACCTAATGATAACAAGGTGCTCGGGCGACAGATAAGTTCCAAAGCAGGATAGCGCAAGAAGGTGCCAGAAGGGGACGTCAGTGGGAATATTGATAGATACGTTAGGTATGACCCACCGGTACGACGGTCGACCGGTGGTACAAGAATTGACACATAAAATATGGAGGGTATCGTGGGGCCCTTCAGGGAAACCATGTAGGCTGGTGGCCATGAGCTTAGACAAGGTTTGCCGATCTCGAAGAGCATTGAGTGGCATATGCACTGACCCACTGACACGATCAATTCACCAGATGAACAAGGATCCAATTCAACTGGGGTATCAGCCCCTTTGGATACAGACCGGACTTAACCCAATGCATCTAAAGTGGTATGGGTAAAGGCATCAAGGGTGATCGTGGGGTGGGGTTTCACAGAGGAAACAAGTCGACATTCGGGACTCCGCCAGTATCAAACTGGCAATGCCGGAGCACCGCCACCTGGTATGAAAATCTAATGACTGCTCACATGGTGGGAGCAGATCTGATCTCCGCTTGGCGTTGGTGAAGCATGGTCTTGAAATTAATCATGCGCAGCCTTGGTAGCTCAGGAGGGTGGTGGCCAATTCTAACCATGTGCAACAAGATATCATAAATAGTCATTGGTTACTAATGAGTTTGTTTAAGTGCATCTTGTTGATATATTATTTCTTTTTATTTAGATAATTGATTAAAACCAATCATGTTTCTTATTCAATGATTTCGTATCTTATTTCTTCACTCAGTAATTTCTTGTTTCAATTCTATTTCACTTTTCAATTGCAAGTCGTTTCTAAACAGCGAAATCTGTAACTAAAGGGAAACAAATGTCAAGGAGGTGGCTTTAACATCTTTAGCATCAATTGCTAAATCAACTAAGGTAAACAAATCCCATAGAAAATTATTTTCCTTAATTGATGTATTTGTTATCGATTGATTACAAAAGTTAAAAGTATATGGATCGAGCTTGAGGATTGATTACAATACAAATCAGAGTAGGCTCCCTGGATTTGGCTTCAGCTCGAGGTTGCTCGAGCTGCTCATATGGAAACGAGCCCAATGAGCCTCTGCCAAACTTCTCTTTTTTTTTAAATCAAGCCAAGCTTGAGCCCCATTTTGCCGCTCAAAGGCCTGCACGGCCCGCCCACTATAAATTCAATGTTTTTCAGCTTGAAATGCCCAGCTCTGGCCGCTTCTGGCCAGTTATCACTCTACTTCGCTATGCCCAACACATGTATTTTTCCATGCTATGCAACCATGAGATTCCACTGACGTTGTCCCATTATCAGCTCAACACCCATTCACCAAGAATGATGAATGATCATAACCATTCACACACACCCAACACAAAAGCTGTCCCCTGCAGCATATGCAATGCAAAAGCCAATGCATGTACTCATTTACATGTATAAGTAACACTACATTTATATTTACATTTCATACTTTATATTAAGTATCATGGATAATTATATTAAACGCACATAATTTACATCCATTCATGCTAATATATTTAAACACCCATATATCAACATATTTTCAACACATTCAGCATGTTATTCAATTTCTAGCAATAACACAACAAAAGCAGTCCACACAAACTAGTCATTCCTCGCCAATAATCCGGACTTGAACTTAAATTTCAGCTTTCGGGGAAATAACACACAAAAATTCAAAGATGCATTTTTCTAACAAATTCCGAACCAAAACCGCCCGAAATGCATTTCCCAAAATGTGCCTCGAACCCATAACCGACCCAGATATCGACTTTCATAACCTAGTCCTGAACTGTCCAAAAACAGTCCCAATGTCTGAAACTTAGACCCATGGTTGGGCCTTTACCATACGACCATTTGCGACCTTTAAGTGAAAAGGAATGCCTGGTGAGGAGAAAATCCCCACTCGGAGTCAATTTAAAATCTGTGATTTTGGTACCCACGCCGTGATCTCGTCAGCGCTGACCAACTTTACCCCGCACTATCGAAGCTCCGACCGCTTCAACAATCGCGGAAATTCCTTCCTTTCCCTCCTTTCCTTTTTCTCTCCCCTTTCCACTTTGGTTTTTCCTCATTTTTTTTTTCTTTTCTATTTTCTTTCTTTTTCCTCCTTTATGGTTTCCATTCCACCGAATTGTTTTTGTTCTCTTATTTTGTTGGTTGTATCCCAAGTGAGAGGAAACTTCCTCTCACCTTCCTTCCTTCTCTCTCATGGCCATGTGTCTTCACGTGGTCCATGTATTATGTGTCATGTGTCACATGATTTAAGTGTCACCTTCCACACCACATGACTCTCATGCCATGTGTCCTTCTCCCATGGTGCCATGTGGTAGCCCCTGGTCATGTCATGTGGCACTACCCTATGTCACCCACATCCGATGCCTCGAAAAACGTGAAATTCTGACCATCTCGGATGTAGCGTCCCTTCTCAGATCCGATCCAATTGGCGAATCCGAACCTGATCCGGGGTGCTCTTTTACTAATTACTATAAACTTATAACTTCGCTTTTTCATTACTATATAACGTTAAATATTTAACTTCAGACTATATTTTGTAGCAAAGGATTACAAAATATACAAGCTCCATATATGGAAGTGTTCAACATTTACAATATTTACGTTGCTTTCGTAAAGACAAAACATATACAAAAAGACCAAAAGGTTCCTTAAAGGCACCTAGTAGCGCCACGCCTCGTCGGCGTGGCGTCCCGACTTCGATTTTGCTTCTTCAGACTCCACCCGATGAAACACCGCGGCTAAACTTTGTGCTTAGTGGGAAATAACCGTGGACTCCACTCACTAACACGGATCGTCACACTTATACACATGTATAAACATCTAACATATCATATCATTTAAACATGCTTATACATATTGTTAGTAATAGTGCTCTCAGGCCCATTGAATGACATGATATTTTCGCTTATTTATGAATTTATTATTATGACGATTGCTTGTTTATTACATAATGTCCTTGAATAATATTATTAATATTCTAAATGTCCCTAATCTGCTATTGTTATGGGAATAACAATGAATTAAGATTAGTATAAGTTTGATTGATATTCACGTGGATTTATGTGTATGAGAGATACAATCAAATTTATATCTATTTGTCGAGAACAAATATCGACGTAATTCGCTTCGAGATTAATACATGGATCAAAGTCATAAGTTAATCTCTATTAGTCGTGGTCATTGAACTTTGACCAGATCGCCATAGTTCTCAATCTCTAAGGAATGTTTGCGGTTTTGATATAATCAAACGTTGTCTTTGACGGATGACTATGTTGCTATACTTGAACATAATAAGAATTATGTAATGTAGATATGAGCGACATTAAGATGGAATTTGTCCCTCTTATTATAAGAGAGATATTCTGTCCCCTCGACAATTGAGATCGAGAAATGCATGAATGCGTTTCAAATGAATTGATGGAGATCAATACAGCTGTTAGCCGGGCCACTCGGTTTCGAAAGTAATCAAAGATAGAACGATATAAGGTCGACTTTGTCCATGCCTTATATTCGCTGGCGATATCGCAGAAAAAGGATTATGTCATTAGCTATATTAAGGTCGTTTCTCGATCATGAGCTTTCATTTAACTCGGGTAGTCATAATGTCCCGCTAGAGGCCGCTCGGCGACTCAGGATCAAATGCGATCCGGCCTACCGCCAATGTTAATCGAACCTATGTGGTCGCACATTAAGAACAAATAAATAACGCGGTTTTTCACTCCTCTATAATAAATTCATTTATTACATAATGCTTATGGTTTTCTCAGATAAATCGCTTATTACATAATCTAAGAGGGTCTTCGTAATAAATTCATTTATTACATAATCTAAGTATGATTTTCTCAGAATAAATTGCCATTACATAACTGCTATGGTTACGCTATGGCAAATATTTAATTAGTTTCCTTATCGTATAAGGATTTGAATTTAAATTATTATTATTTAAAAGCGTTTTAAATATATAATAAATTCAAGTCTAATCAAACCCTAGAAGACTTATATATAAATATATATGTGAGACATATATATTCAGGTGTAGTTGCCTTCAAAAGTGAACCAACCTAAAACAAGAGAAAGAAAACCCTAATTTCGCTTTTGAGAAGACGAACCCGAACTAGCATTCAAAAATCGTTTATTATTTGTTCGTGTGGATACTTGCAGTGAGGGTGGTCGTTTCGTAAAGGCAAAGACTTTGAAGATCCGAACAAACCAAGATTTAAACTCAAGGTCTGACGAACTGGGATCTACAAGAGGTAAGTTTCGTTTACTCCTTCCTTCTCGCTTTTTTATGAAACCATGCGATCCCTGTGGGTTATGGATAAAATTTTTTTAAATTCTCAATGTGATTATGTTCCAACTGGGATTGATATTCATCTCAGAATCCCAACAAAGGTATCGTAGCCACTTCAGGTTTTCATAAATCGATAATGCCATATTTGATCATATATGTATGATGTATAAGATTATGGCATGTTTTTATGCTTAATATATGTGATATTATGGTTTGTGCGAACGACATAGTTAATGTGTTTTGTTAAGGTATTAATTGATTGAATCGAACCTAAAAGGATTCGCATTACGATTAATCCGAATGGATATTGCCATTAAAGTGTTTAACAGCATGTTATATGATTCTAGTTTTTTTGTCTTAACTTGATGATTAGTTATTGACCGAATTCATATCAATTTCCGATTTATCAATGATTGTTTATGGTGGTACTAAAATAAAACCGTATGTACGAGACAGCATAATATGCCGTTTTTAATGTGATTTTGATGGCTGTATTATTCAAAAATTTTATTGATGAGATCAATGAAAATTTTTATAATATTCCATGAATGTGGATTTTGATGGCTTTTTGCTTTTATTCAAAAATTTATTGATGAGAATTTAAAATTTATCAATGAAAATTTTTTGAGACGAAACTCTTAATGGGCTTAAAAGAAAAAAAGAAAATTTTTTTTTCATGGCACGCTTCGATCCCGTCTCAAGTAATCCTGGGCTACGAACTAATAAACAAATAGAGCACCTTATGAATTTAATTGGTTTTAAACATGCGCTTATTATAATTTATTTCTTTAATGCAAATTGTTTATGCTATATGATAACATAATATATTTTTGCATGATATGTCGTCACATGGTGCACGTGATGGCCTTTAGACCAATGTGTTCGCGCGGGGTGTTATTATTATTATTATTTTTACAAGGGTTGTAATTACATAAATACTGGCAGATGCCGCTTTGTTTTATTGCAATTTTATTTCACTATTAGTAGTATTTATTTAATCGTTGTAATAAAACAAGAGACACGTAGTTTACTCAAGTCATGCAATCCAACCATGATGATGTGGAGTATTGTGTGTCTATGCGCAAGTTGGTGGTCAAATCTGACATCATGGAGCTACGTTTATTACAACCTAGGCATGACTGTTGATCTTCATATCGCTTATGGAGATCAATCTAAGTAAAGGGCCATACTGTGACACATTTATTATATGCATGTATGTGTATGATGTTACATCAAGATGTGATACTAGATGTATGATGAGATCTATTAATTGAAAATTAAAATCAATCAAGATCCTCTACATAAAATTTAAAGTTAACATGCCATCCATATTTAAACACTTGTCAAAACCTTTTATCACCTTAACGTGGGTTCTACCAAAGTAGAAGTACATTAGGTTACATTAGGGAGACAAGATGAGTAATGGTGCTACCCATATGTTTAAAATGGTTTAACTTTTATTAGGTTATCAAACGGCTTGGGCCTAATGGCATAAGATGGGATTTGAAAATAATGCTCGACATATGATGCCAAAAATCCCATAAATATCTAAGAGTTGCATGAGATGTAATTGTAAGAGTTACCTACCTAAATAACTTAATTTGCTGTCATGCCAAAGCCGACTCTTAAAGTTGAGTAAAATATGGATCTTAGCTCACTAGATTAATATGATTATTCTTGAGGGTTGTTAATGAGCAGAAATTTTCATAATCAAAATACTTATCAAACTTTCAGATTCATTGTAGACGGCCAACAATAACAACAACAATTTATCATGTCATCGCGATCACCCCGAGAAGGATAAACTTATCGACTAACTTCCTTGATCGGTTTCGAAATTTGAGGAATTGTTCTCAAAACAAGAAAGGAAGCTTTATGTCTCGATGAACTCTCCCCGAAGAACCAGCAAGGCAGAATGTTCCTAGACAAAGAATGCTTATGAGAAGCATCATAATGACTCTATCGATGTTGCATGCTTGATGCTAGCTACCATGAGTTCTTGAACTCTGTATGATCCGGAAAAATACAGTTTCTATGATATGATCTCCAATCTTAAGGAAATGTTCCAAAGAACAAGCAAGGCAAGAAAGCTGCTATGAGGACTACTAAGGCACCGCATTCTTGTAAGACGGGCCGAGGGTACTAGCTAAGACTCATGCTCTAAAATGAAAGGCTATATTTGAAGACCTTGGATAGGCTTGATTTCCATTGAGCCAAGAGTTGGCAACTCGATTTGGTCCCGAATTCACTTCCCCGGTAGTTATATGGTAGCCGTGCTTTGTCATGAACTATAACATGAGTGAAATGGACAAATCTATCTCTGAGCTGCATATGTTGCTTAAAAACCGTCGAGCAAAATATTAAACTTAAGCCCGCGCGTTCGATGGTTCAAAAATAGAAAGGGGTTCAAGGAAAGAAGTAAGGGCAAGGGCAAAGGAAAGTCAAATGCTCAACCCAAACACAAACCTCAACCTGGGCTAAAGCCCTAAAAGAGGGTGTTTTATTTCTTTTGCAATGAACTCCGGTCATTGGAAGAGAAATCGTAAGTCGTATTTGAGGATCTAAAGAAAAAGTGAAGAAGACTGTGAGACTAGTTCTTCAGGTATTTATGTTATACAGATTAATTTTTCTCCTTCTAGTTCCTGGGTATTAGATACTGGATGTTGATTCCTGCATTCAGATAAATGTGTGGGCTCAAAAGGAGTAGACAATTGAAGAAGGGCGAAGTTGATCTACGAGCAGGCAATGGAGCAAAAGTCACGCTTTAGTCAGAGGGAGTTATGAACTCACTTTGCCTATAGGCTTTTGTTAGTTTTGACAATTGTTATTATGTTCCTACAATATGTGTGAATATTATTTCAGTTTTTGCTTGGATAATACGGTTTTTCTTTTATTATTAAGAATAATAATTACTCCATTTTTCATAAAGACATGTTCTATGCAAATGCCTATTTACAGGATGGTCTTTATGGTATGAACCTTCAAATTCCAAATTACCTTGGGTGTCTATAACATAACTACTAAGAAATTTAAGTCCAATGATTTAAATTCAACCTA
>JAEQBH010003153.1:0-79224 GCA_016808115.1 Tetrastigma voinierianum | reverse complement strand
TCATGATCCGCAAACCAAACTGCCTGGCCCAGTAATTATGGAAAGACTCCCATAGGCAGCGCATAATAGATACACCCAACCAGGTTGGCGACATTCTCACTAATTCAAACCACAAAATCTTTCCTGGGCTGGCGAAAGGAAAATAATAACAGATCATTGCTACTGGATCTCCCCAATAAGGAAGGAGTGCTATCCTAAGTAAACTTTCTATATCCCGCACTAAACTACTATGGACTAAAATAAGAAACATCCCATCCAATGGAGGGATTCTAATTATCATCCAATCAAGTCAAACATCTACTTATAAATACAAGACCACCCATCTGGTGAGTGCTGCACATTACAAAAAAATTTAACACAATAACGTCATTTCTAAGCAACTTCTTTCTCGTAGTTAAACTCCGACTCAGCATCTGAAATGCCAGGCACGCACCCTCGCCGACTCTTCTTTTCTCGAAGAGAGAGCTACGTCCGGAGCCTGCAATTCAACAGCGACCCCACACGGCCCTATCTCAACTCAGATAATTCAAAAGCCTCAGATCCCACCGCAACAATCCGGTCCAAATTTAACACCCCTACAGAGCTTCAAATTTCAGCCTTATTGGAAAAAGGCATCATCACTTATGAAATGCACAATTATCGTGAAAGGTTGACTTCGAAAGCGGACCATGTGCCATCTCGCCAAATTTCTACATAAACACAACATCATAATCCACCATATTACCTAACAAGGCCAAGATCGATTTATATTCGCTGCAAACCTCATAGGCATGACGAAAGAACATTCAATTCTAGCATCGTTGAGACATATAACTAATTAGAACATATTATTAATTGATTAACTGGCCCATGAAGCTGATTTAGGCTGGCTTATCTTACGACCTTAAGCCTCGTTCTTAATATATCCTAAATTTAGCACTTGGGTTTGGTCAATGGTATTTGTTCTTGCAGCATATGCCTAAGAGCTGAAGCTTTGTCCTTTGGTGGGCTGTCCTACCTTACTAATCAGTCCATCACATGGCCATTTTAAAATGGAGTCTTCGTGATGTTTTTAAGTTGATTCAAAATTATAGTCAACTTCATATTTTTGGTTCACACATTTCGGAAGAGACGACAATCTCCGGTCATTTGATGTCATTATAATTTTCTATTATATTGGATGCGTTTCTTATATATTTGAAAAATTAATGATTATTTTTATAAAAATAGCATATCTGTCTCGCTGGATGCTGTGATCTGCATTAGCATCATGCGCTACCTAACCCAGGGTCTCGTCCTATGGTGTTAAAAGTTTAGTAAATTATAAACAGCCGCAGGGAAGACCTTGACATCTCAACTGCTAAAGTCATACAGGAAAATCCCCTCTTTTGTGTATTAGATTAATGCCACCTAATATAAGGATCGATTACTTTATTTCTTTGTAATTATTTTTAGTTCCTGCAGGTTATGGACCAAGCATTTCCTATAAATCAATTAGTCACTTCTTCAAGTCTAAATGATTATTTTTTCACATACCAATGGGAGAGAACCGGCTTACAGAGATTATTTATAATAAAATCTGGAAACTAATGTGGTAATGAGTTCTTTATACAAGAATGGTTGGTCAAGCAAATGCATTGATAGTCTCTGCCTAATTGTCATCATCATGTGGCATACTTGGTACTTGGTCCTACCATCAATTTTTCCTGGCTGCTTCCTGCTTCAAGCATTGTTGTTTCCTCGAGATACAACCGTTGTACGCCATTAGCGGTCATCCTCGTTCAAAACACAGATGTTCATACGATCCAACAAATTCGTTGAGATGTTCAATAATATTTTTCAACACTCTGATTCATAAGATGATTTAATATGTTCCAAGAGAACATAAAGATCAAAGTCATCATTGTTATTACGTTTTCCTTCCTTAATATTTTATCTGTTATTTCGCAGATCTTTTTATAAAGTATTGTCAAATGATCTACCCACCCAATACAGCCCATTTGAAAATAACCTGAAGGGCCTTCTCCGGTTCTCTATCTTCGAATACACATCTCACAGGTTTTAACAGTACCTCTGTTGTCGGAAGTAATACTAATCAGGTTTATGGAAGGGCGCTTATGCAGAGGGATGTTGCTGCTATGATTGTAAGAACTGTGTGGAGAATGCAAGCCAAGAGATCATGTGAAGGTTTGCAAGAGTGAAGAGGTAATTATATGGTATGAATTTTTGCCAAGTTCAATATTCCTACCAGATGTTCAGCGTGATGGTATACAGGAAAATATCCAGATTCAAATTCTCGTAAAGAAAAATGTATCTGATCCAGGCCGTTTTTATAGTGTTTTGAAGGATTTAATGGGGAACCTCACAAATGGGGCTGCATTTGATCCTGCAAATCTCATGTATGCAGTTGGAGAAGCCAAATTGTCGAGGAATATTTCTATATATGGACTTGTACAGTGTACAAGGGACCAACCTGGGGTTTTGTAGTAACTGCTTGATGTCTGCATTTGAGATCTTTCAGGTTACAAAAGCTGTGGAAGCAGGAACAATTCTTAGCAGGAGCTGTAACATGAGGTTTGAGGTGTACTGCTTTTACAAAGTGGCTGACTGTCGGTATACACTCAATCTCTAATTAATCACCTCATAGGTGAATTGATTTCCCTAAACGGTAATGGTTGGAATATGAACAGATGACTCACCGTTCATAATTGGGTTTGGTATGAGTTTGGTTCCTGTTTTTTAAAATTGTTCTTGAGAACAATTTTGAAAACACAAAAAACACAATTTTATTGTTTTCTAAACATTGTTCTTGTTATCTAAATTTAATATTCTCTGTGTTTTTTAGAATAAAAAAATTGGGAACCAAACCTTGATTCCCTGCTTGGTTTTAGAATGTAGTTTATAGTCCTTCTTATTATATATGGAACCTGTATAAGATTCAAGCTTGTGCTGCAGGTGAATGGAAGATGTGGATGCTTTTGTGTTGGTCATTTGTATACCAACATTTGCACTATTAATTGTGGGCCCTGCATTCTCTATTACTGGGGAGTGAAGGGAACACAAAATGGTATGCCTAATATCAAAAATGGAAAGCCCGGCCTGTTAGTTAATATTGGAAATACACCTATTAAAATTTTTCGTCTCCTATAGATGATGAGAAGAAAAGCCTACTTACACGATCACATTCACATCATGATGATTTGGCGACCAGTACTTTACTTGGTACGCAGGAATTGCCCTTCATGGACTTAACAACTGTCAAGGCAGCCACAGACAACTTTTCAGATTCAAATAAGCTGGGACAGGGTGGGTTTGGCACTGTTTTCAAGGTACGTACGGAACTCCTCTAGATGCATGTTTGATCTGATGAAAAATTAAAACGGAGCCCATTTCATTTCAGGGTGTGCTACCAAATGGAAAAGAGATAGCAGCTAAAAGGCTGTCAAGAAAATCATGGCAAGGGGAAGAGGAGTTTAAGAATGAGATGGTACTAATTGCAAAACTTCAGCACCGAAACCTTGTTAGACTCTTGGGCTGTGGCGTAGGCGAAGAGGAAAAGCTGCTCGTATACGAGTTCATGCGCAAAACAGCCTTGACATTCCTTTACATTTGGTTTGTCTCCTGACCTGTCTAGGCCTTGACTTATATGTGCAATGAACTTGTATCTTTCATTTAATTTTTAATTTAGATGCAGAGAAACGGTCACAACTCGATTGGGACACACGCCATCGCATCATCAACGGAATCGCCAGAGGACTTGTCTATCTTCACCAGGACTCCCGCCTTAATATCATTCACAGGGATCTAAAGCCAAACAATATCCTACTGGATCATATTATGGTTTTGCAAAATCTCTGACTTCGGCATGTGAGGGATTTTCATGAAAACAAATGCAACAAAACACAAGCAGAATTAGGAACATAGTAAGTCGATCGATCTGTTGGTTGCTATATTTTCGGCTAAAAATTTTAAAATAATTTACTTAAAGGCAGAAAACATAGTAACGCTCTCGCTCACTGCTTAGAACAGTGGTTACATGGCCCAGGAGCATGCAATGGAGGAATATTCTGGGAGAAATCTGATGTTTTCAGCTTTGGGGGGTTGTCTTGCTTGAGATCATCAGCGGGAAAGAACAGTGGCTTCTACTCACACAACTTGTCTTACACTCCCAAGTATATGTAAGTTCTCTTTATTCACTCTTACCCACATGCAAACCTGCAACTGGATGTTTTCCTCCAATTAGTATCAAAGGAAAGATCGCTGCTAATGGACAGAAGGCGCTTGAACTGAAGGAAGAGAAATAGAATTTGTAGATTCTTTGCTGACAGAATCATGCCCCAGGCCCGCGGAGCTGGAAATTGTTAGATGCGTTCATATTGGGCTTTTGTGTGTTCAGGAAGATCCAGCAGACAGACCCACAATGTCTTCGGTGGTTGTTCTGTTGGAAAGTATATCAATGCTAGCCTCGGAACCAAAGCAACCTGCATTTTCCGTTGGCAGAGGATTTCATCAGTTTGATCAATCTCCAAGCAGTAATCCATCCTCAAATCAGCTCACTGTTTCCAGTATTTCACCCCGGTGAGGGCCACCAGCTTGCTCACTGATCGGTTCTTTACTTTAGGCTCCTGACTAAGTGGGATATGGAAGTCAAGAGTAAAGTTTTATGATTTGACTGGCTCAAGTTTATTGAACTTCTTCTCTCAGACACAAATTTCAAATTTCTATCGGGATACATCCTGAAAACTCGGAGCATAAGGAATGTTTGTTTCCATATTTTGAATGTAAGGAAAATTTTATTTGAGAGGTAAAGACATTAGGTATTGTAGTCAGACTCTGACAAAGCTCATTTCACGTTAGTCTATGACTGGATTCAAAAGCCTCTCGGTAGTGACTTCATAAAGTACTTTTAAATGTAAAAATAGTCTTTTATTAAAATAATAGGTACTTGACAAAATTTAGGGAAACGACTTAAAATCTAGAAAATTATTTTATATTATTAAAAAATCAATAAAAGGTACTTTAAAAAAAATTTATTTTATAAGTGATTTTTCTAAAATAATTTTAGAGAAAACATCAGAAGTGACTAATAAATAGTAGAAAATATACTAATATAATTGACCTGATCAAATGTTTGATTAGGTGATTTCTGTATGCAAGAAAATGCTCACTGCAGCAACAATACTTCAATATATATCAACCCAGAAAAGATGGAGGACTTGAACCGTTGTCTATACACCCTGGCACTATACGTGGATATGTTTCTAATATATTTGAGGAAATTATTGGTAATTTTTATAATAGCAGCTGTCCCATGGATAATAAAACGCTGAACTATTAGGAGACAACAAATGTTGAACCACTATATCTTCATTAATTAGTAAAATCCATTAGTACACTACTTAGATAACAAAACATAATATTTAATGCCAAATGCACTTTAAAATATTATCACTATCTACTAAAATCCTATACCCCAATGTCCCCGCTAAATATTCTTCCAAGCATATGTTTTTTCTGTCTGTAAGCTCTGCTCCAAAATCTGGTGTCAAGTATACTCCTTCATGTGGAAACTGATAAAAATTTACTCTTTGTTAATTGCACAAAGGACAAGAAATTCATCATAATTAAAAAACTGCAAGATTTATTTTAATAAAAAGCAACACAAAAATGCATAAACAAAATGGGAAGTTGTTTATCTGGTGAATAACTCAAAACCCATCACTAATGAAGAAAAAGCAATTATAAGAAAACAAGTTGACTATACCTGCGATTAAATTAGTACACTTATATATGGAACTCAGTATTAGCCGTGGGGTGCAAGCAAATTAATTAGTAATCGGAGGAGAAATATTTCTGGCTACCGTGAGTTATTTGGGAGGCTGTTCCTGGTCACGCAAAGGAAAGAGAAAGGCCTCCTATAGAATCACATCAAGATTTCCGCTCCATAAAATATAGAAATATAGATGATTTCAAGTATACATCTATAATCACTACAAAATTTTTTCTTACAGATAAAAATCATCAACCGTCTGATTTTTGCATTTGAAGGGAGCACCTTGTGATAATTTTTATTTTTAATAACATTTCATGCCCAGTTAGATACTACCTCAACTAAGCAAGGCATTATTCTCTAGAGCTGCATGTTTCAACTTTTTGTAAATACAAGATTCCTTCGCAACATTTGAAGTACTGTTTAAAAGGGAAAGCTGCCTCCCAAGCAATTATGATTTTATGAACCAAGGAATGACCCTCATCGCTTTGGGTATTTTAAAGGAAATAAAACTTCAATCCATTTTTTATAACTAACAACCTCCAGTATTTTACTAATTAATAATTGTTTCAGCATATAATTCAACAATACTATTACAAGTTTGCATTTCTGCAAAAGTTTTTTTTTTTTTTTATAAGTACGTTTCTATAAAAGCATGTACATGTGTAAAAGTATATACATGTGGATACATTAGATATGCAATGCCTTTTCATCAAATTACACTCATGCAACTTTAACTCCAATAACTAAAAAGAAAAACACAGTAGTACTAACCGATTATGTGGTAATCCACTCCTTAATGAAACCACCAAGGCAAAAAGAAAAATGCAATTGTATTGACCATGTGTTGACCTTGGATGTGAGTTTAAATGCACATTTTCTCGTGCAAATTTTCTTAAATTTCAAGAACTCCTTCCTCAACCGCTCTGTCAAATAAAGTATCAGAATGGAAGAGTGAGATGAGCTCGAGACATAACTTTCTTTGAATTTCCTATATGTTCTATATTTAACACAAATATATGCTCATTCAGAATAAAAGAAAAAGAGCAATATTTGTTTGAAGCAAGACAATTTTCCTAAAAGTTTTAAGAAGAAAGAGTCTAAAGATTCAGAACAGTAACTGATTAAACTATCAAGAAATTCATTGAGGGGGATAAAACTATAATCAAACCAGAAAGTACCTTCAGAAGTTTCCAATATTCTTTAAATAGTGAAGGGCTTTTGACACAAAGCTCACCAACCTTTGCCAGTGTTCGAAGATCACTCTCATCTCGCAAGAATCTTCACCTATATTAAATAAGAAAATGTTGTTTATTTCTAAAATAGCAGAGTCCATCTCATCGATGGAAAAGATTGACACCTGTGCATTCCATCCCACTGATTTAATAAACAAGAAAAAGAAAAAGAAACACAGGATATTAGAGTTGCCAACTTAACAAACAAAAATAGAAAGAAGAAGAAACACAAGGGGATATTACAATCCTTTTCAATTTATGGTAAAACTTTTCAACTAATTGTTCCTATTTGTTCCTGCAGATAAAATTTCGCAAAGCAGCCACATTTTTAACTATTGGATACAGAAGAGTAAGTGAAGCATTCCCAATTAAGACCATTTCATCATACCACATATTCTGGGCGTAACTTCAATCGACCATAAAAGCAATAGAGTTTCATTTAGTAATTCTGTTTCACTTGGTGCTTTTAGAGTTTTAAGAGCATTGTGGTTAACTACAAATGTGCTCTGTGCTCGCCTGCCCTCCTTTGCAACTTAAGTCTATCAGGCTACCAACATAAGTGACAACAATTTGGTTTTCAAAATTTTTAAAATCTATAATCGTGAAAGTTTTAAGGAATGTTCTTGAAGACTCAAAAGGCATCAAAAAATTGTTTCACTATCGAACAAAGAGGGAGAAAACAGAGACTCATCCAACAAAAGCTCCATACTACTATAGCATCCAACATATTCTTTATCCTTTCATCGCTTCGAGCAACCAAACAAAGGGCAAGTTTCTTTCTGAAAGGTCACACTTATTTCTAATACACAACTAATAGGCAAACAATGGCCGACCGAATTCGCATTATGCAAATTCAAAAAAAAAAAGGAGAAAGAAAGAAATGCGATTCACTAAATCAGATAAACCCATTAAAGAGCACTCAACAAAGAACCCATAAAATCCAAGAAACCCTAAACTAAACGGAGAAACAACATAGGAACCTTAATTCACAGCAAAATAGGAAAACATACCTCGTTGATAAATAATAAATAAAGATCTTAAACCACAAAGCACCTGTGTAAAAATTACACTGGGGCCTTTCCCATCCCAAACCCAACATTAACAGATTTTGTCAACCAAAGACTACAATGGGGCTTTCCCATCTTTCTTGTTTTGCCCTTCCTCGCAGTTATCCCGACAACCAAACAAAACCCAAAAAGAGAAACAAAGAAAAAAACAAAAGGATTACCACATAAAGAATAATAAGAATGCAAAGCAAGAAAGCAACCATGACTGCCAGGTGCAATCTGCTTGGGTTCGACAACCAAAGACTTAAAACTTAGGGTTTTGCTAGCGTGACAAATAACCACATCTAGCTTCACAACAATAGTGACTGAATGACAGGAATAGAGTCGGGAGGATGATAGCAACTATAGGATCTACAAGGCGTCGATTCCCATCAAAGACTGTGAGTGGCAACGCGACACATATGTCTATTTCTCATAAGAGAAGGCACTCGTAAAAAAAACACAAGATCGACAGAGTATCGACAAAAACACAAGCCACTAACAAAGCATAAAATGTAGATAACTTTCCATCTCTAATCGAGGTGGATTTTATTCCCATCTCTAATCAGATATGGAATCATTCCTGCTCAACCGGTGACGAAATTCCGTCTCTAATTAATTTGTATGCAATCCGTCTCTAATCTGTCTCCATTTAGAGACGAATAAGTGTCCGTCTCTAATTTCCGTCTCTAATTCTGATTTTTCTTGTAGCGCTGTTGGAATATGACTGTTAAAAAGCAGTTAATATGATCGTTAGTTATTAACAGTCATGTTGTTATGAAAGGTTACAAGTCTTCGTAATGTTGTTATGAAAGGGTACAAGTCTTCTATATATAGAGGACTACTACTCGTAAAATAATTTTAATTATAGAATCACGAATTTCTTATCTTCACAAAATATTTTACAATCCTCAGAGAAATTTCTTGAAGAAATTTCAGAGTGTTATCTCGCAATTTCGGTGCAGTTGTATCCTAGAGGTGAATTGCCAAAAACCTTTACAACATTATAAATGGGGCAAATAATCACCTTAAGGACAAGTGGTAGTGGATAACTATTGCACGCAATCAAGCATCGTGTTCTCTTGTTTTTCATCTTCAAATTTCAACAACTACATCAATTTTATTCAACAATCTTAAGGTGATTATCGAAGATGGAAACAAGGGTAGAAAGTTCATTTCAAATTATGGATCAAAGTGTGGTGAAACTGGATCGCTTTGATGGAACAAATTTCAATCGATGGAAGGATAAAACTATGTTCATTCTTACTGCAAGGAAGTTTGCTTATGTACTAGATCCAAAATTTGAGGATCTCCCTGAACCAAAGGATGATGATTCCAATTTCAACCATACCGACGAGAGAAACGTGAGATTGACTGATGAAGTTGTTATGTAAAATCACACTCAACACATCGCATCGATTATATGATCTTTTCACTACTGTTCAGTCACTAAAAGAAATCTGGAATGCACTAGAGGTCAAATACATGTTGGAAAAGTGAGGGCAGATAAGTTTTGACTCTATGAATCTCTTGAATTTCAAAATGGTTGATGATCTATTTGTTATGGATCTAAGTGAATGAATTATCTCATGGTATCAAAACTCGAAGGAGTTTAAATTGAGATTTATGAATCACTCAAAGCAGTGGGGCTTATAATTCGCAAAATTACCCCCTGGGCTGGGATGATTACAAAAAGAAAATGCTCCATACTACTGAACATTTAACTTTGGAAAAAGTTTGAAAGTCATCTTAGATTGTAAAAAGCATACCGAAAAATTGCGTAAAAGAATGCCCAAATTTTTTCCAAAGTGAATTATGTGGATGACAAGAAGCCAAACTAAGGAGGAAAGAAACATTATGGAGAAAATAATTCAGGAGGAAAGAAAATAAATTTCCAGGAATTCTCAGGCTCTAATGCAATGAAAACTAAGACTAATATGTCTTGTTATCATTGCAGCAAAAAGGGCCACTTCAAATGTGATTATCGATACAAGAAGAAACCAAATGAAGAAAATACCAATGCTGCAAATATGGTTCAAGATGAAAATGCAATTGTTGCAATGGTTTCATGAATCGCATTACTAGCGTGGTCATGCACTGAATTACGGTTGCCGCAACAAAGACCTTTGATTGGTGGTATGATTCTCGTGTTATCGTGATATGTTCAAGGATAAACAAGGATCAATTCAAGACCTTGGAAAAAGTAGATGGAAGGATCCGGGCATGATGGAAATAATATCACAACAAAGGTTCGCAAAGGTACGATTGAAATATCTTACTTCTGTAAAGAAGTCAGTTAGTCAATGTTTTGTTTGTTCCTGAAATTAGGAAGAATCTTGTATCTGCAAATCTGTTGTGTAAGAAGGGAATTAAGGCTGTTTTAGAGTATGATAAAATTGTATTTCAAGAATGGTAGTTTCAGAGGCAAAGGGTACCTCGTGATGGAATGTTCAAACCCGGCGTTACTGGAGAATATGAATAATTTTTCTTATATTGTTATTATCCTTCTTCTCATTTATGGCGCACAGCGGTAGATTAGCACATATTAATTTTTGGATATATTAAATATATGTCAAAACATGGTTTGATTTCGTGAATAGTATAATCAATGAAAAAATGTGAAATATGTATACAAACAAAATCACTGAAGTAGTTTTTCTCTTTGAAGAGAGATCTTGTAAAATTAGAACTTATTCACTCGACATATGAATTAATTGAATTTTAAATAGAGATAAATTTACATTTCACTTACTTCATTGATGATCATTTGTAGATATACTTATGTACATTTAATGAAAACTAAGGATCAATCATTTGACATGTTTATGTGCTATAAATCTAAAGTTGAGAATAAAAAAGAAAAGAAGATTAAAGTCTTAAGAAGTGATAGGGGTGGTGAATATTTCTCTACTGATTTTTCTTCTTTTTGTGAGGCTAATGGAATTATACACAAAATGAGTGCACCATATACCCCACAACAGAATGGCTTAGCTGAAAGGAAAAATAGAACACTACTTGATATGGTGAATGAAATGATTTTAAATGCTAAATTACCTAATAATTTATGGGGTGAAGCATTGTTAACAACATGTTATGTGCATAATAGGATATTCTTTCTAACAAATTTAAAGTCTCTCCATATGAATTTTGTGGAATGGAGAAAACCAAATCTAAGTTATCGAGTTTGGTACGCCTGTTTTTAGTGAGTCACATATCCTAAAAGAATTAAGAGACTCAAGAGCTCTAAAGTGTGTTTGTGGGATATGTTTCACATTCCAAGGCATATATAGATTATTGGACTTTGAGTCAAATGTGATAGTGGAATCAAGGGATGTTGAATTTATTGAGCATAAATTTACCAATGATTCCAATACTACCACACAAACACATGAACAAACTGATCCAAGTAGTAAAAGGAAATGTAAGACCCGGTGAAATCCAATTTCGTGAAAATGGCAAAATCGTAATTCGACAGTTGTTAATTTCGCCAAAATACGTAATTTATTCTAGATCTCGGATGATGAAACGGATTTCACCGCTGAATCGTCTTTCGAAAATCTAAACTGGCACGTGAAAATTCGCCGCGACCCGAGACGAGTCGCACGCTTTTCTCGAGGCATCACGATTCAAAAGCGCCGTGAAAACGATTACGCGACGAAGTCACATATAACACGACTCATGTGCCATATTGTGACTTAAAGTAGGGACAAACGTATTTAAAACTGACGACCGAGATAAGGCCGAATGTCAAACCTGGAGAAAGTTAAGGAATTAATTAATTAATTGATTTGGTTACTAAATGACAAAAATAACAAAGGGCCATCTCTTCAAAATGCAAACAAAGAGAAAACGTGGGGAGAAAGGGCAGAACGATCCAAGAGCTACTTTGCTTAGTTTTAGCTGAGAGAAGGTCTTCCTTCTCTCTAAAATATCGAGCGATCCGGACCGTCGATACTGACAAGAAGGAGAATTGCTATACGCGAAGAGGCTACGTACGGATTACCGGATTCATTAGCTGACAAACTCGAGGCGCAGTGTTTCTCCCTACTCGTTTTATTCCCCGCTTTAAGTACTTTACAAATGTTTGAGTTTAATGAGGCGTTAGGTCAAGCTGACCGTCTCTAAACTCTGTGGGACCGAATTGATATAATTTTGAACACCAAATGGAGCACTCGTGGAATCGACACGGACTGCTTGGGTTAAAAATGGAGATGACTGTTCAATAAATCATGTATTGGTTTGTTCGAGGTCGTGAGGGGTTGCGCTGACCGGCCCCAAAACTCGGGACCGAATTGTTGGAATTTTTCGAGAATTTTTTTACCGGCCGCGGATACCCGTAAATTTGTGGGCTACTTGTGATGACATTATGCACAAAATGTATGCTTGATATGAAAAAGACCGAATGGTCAGGACTTCGGGTTCATAAGGTGAACCGATGACCAGGAATTTTCGAATAGTAACCGAGGGTTTCACTATTCCCTAAACAAGCACTTCTAAAATATATTTTTAAAATGGTGTGTTTCAATGAAAGTGATTTAAACTAAATCGCTTTGTTTGATCATTAAATTTCAAGTGAGCTAATTTGATGTATGAATTGGATTAATTACATGACATATGATTGTGTGATCGATATTATGTGGATATGTGCATGTTTGCTAGTTATTCAGATGTGATTGGGGATCAGATTGAATTGGTATACATGCATTCCATATGCATCGGGAACACCCTAGACTATAGGAGTGAGCGTATTGAGATGAGTTCAGAGAAAATGGTTCTATGGTTGTCTAAAAATAATATTAATTATCTGAGGGTAGTCCAAATTAAAAATATCAATTGCTCCGGAGACGGCCCAAACTGATATCTCACATCTAGGTAGTCCATTGAACAAATAATATAATTAACTGGCTCGAGACTACTTCTAATTGGATATATATACACTGAGGGTTGTCCACTAACAAATCAAATAATAATTTCAAGGCTGCATTTAGGCGAGTGTGAGAGCTTCACGGTGACTCCTGGATCCGAGTTGTCATGGTGACATTCAAGTAGATCATGCATTTGTCAATGTGTGTTTATTTTGGAACATTACACGCACTTAGGTGGAGAGTGTACTTCACTTCATGATTCCACTACTCGAACATTAGCTCACCCTATCGAGGAATATTATTTTTACTGTGCATGTGGAGCGTATGAGGGGACGAGTACTCGTCTCTTGAGACCGAGGTTGTGAAGAAAGCCAGTTGGTGGGCTTTCGAGGATTTCATACATGTAGCTAGAATTCTCTAGTTTTAATATATGTGTTGTATAAGAGTAAAACATTTGAACTCTTAGAACTACTGGGTATAGCTGGATTCATAGTCATTGTTTATGGTCACGTCGCTTTATCAGTCATGGATATATCGTGACCGTTTTTTGGGACAGTATATGCGCACTTTATCTGGGCAGAGCTCCCATACAAAGGACTCGCCTACTTTTCATGAAAATGTCGGTCGCACGACATTCACGAGTATTCTCGCGTTAACAGAAGTCACCGTGACCCGGATCGGGCGTCACAGCCTTGCATCGTAGCCTAGGTACTTACTACCTAAGGCTTGAGGATTCAGCTTAGGCCAAGGGCGGTAAGAATATCACCACTAGGTGTAGCCTCATTGTTTAATTTAGGTATGAGATTACCTAGGAAATCACGGGACAAAACTAGGACATTACATGCACGTGTTTTGTGTGTTATGTGTTATTTGATGAATTATTGTGTGAAGGGTGTGCTTACCATGTTGTGTGATGAGATCGTTTATGTGTGCTTGGTGATTAGCACATGGATGAATTAGAAATATGTTGAAAAATATTCGAGTGTACGCTGTACAAAACTCTGAAAAGAATGAAGAAAAATAAATTTTAGCCAAATTTATGGACGAATCAAGAAAAATGATTTTTTCTAAGGTTTTACAGTGTAAAACTAAACAAAATGGAGGAAAATAAATCTTTATAAAAATTTATTTGCAAGGCGGAAAACGGAAAATGTATAACAATTTTTGGAATTTTCCCAAGACAAAAAAATTATCGAGTAGAAATCAAATAGGCTACCGCCCATTTGAACACCGGTCGGGTTGGGCTAGGGGAGCGTGGCACCGCGACGAGCGCAGGCTCAGCACGCATCGCGCCGGGCGGCGTAGGCAGCGTAGGTGGCCGGGCGCCGCTGAAAGGCTGGTGCGGGCGCAGCGCTGGGCGTGCTGGACGCGCCGTGAGGCGTCGGCGCCGCGGAGGGGCGCATGCTGTAGGGGCATCGCTGCCATGGGTGCAAAGGCTACCATGGCAAGACTCATGCGGTTTATTTGGTTGCAATGTGGCACCCAGCACTCAAACTTTTGATCTGGGCCGACTTCAAGATCGCTCCTCGAGTCAATTTTTTTTGGGAAAATATTTTCAAAAATAAAAATAAAATAATAATAATAATAAAATATTATTTCAAAAAATCAAATCAAATCAAGAAAATTAGACAAAATTTTCGAAAAATAAAATTTTAAAAATGAAATTTCTTTACTGATCAAAAATGATTTGTTTAAAATGAAATGACGCCTCTGAGATTGCTTATAAATGCAGGTGGACTCGATATATACGCACGATTTTCAGGTATGATTATGGTCTCTGGGTCAGGCTTATGCCTAGAGATATCAGATTGAGATTTAACCCCCGCATGTTAATCAGGTAGATGGCTAGTAGAGGATCGAGGACGAGAGGGCGCCCACGGTACCGGGTCGCACCACCGACATTCTACCAAACAGCCAGATTTAATTGAAGGTGCTCATGAGGCCGTAGTGTCAGAATGTTGCTACTGGCTACTGTGCTAGCATAGCGCGGTAGTCAGGAGGACCTAGTAACCTCTCCGTAGATTTAGAAAGCACTCATCCTCCTCGACATTCACGTGGGGAGGAGACTCGATGGTGGCGTATTCATTGGTTTACGCAGCCGAGAACGTGATCGGAGGTTACTGAGATCACCCGATACGGCACTCAGATCAGGTTAGCCGCATTCGTGCAGAGGGCGAGGCCCGTGCATGGTGGAGATGGCTAGGACTCCTGTGAGGACTTGTAGGTTATGACACGGGCGTAGTTTCGTGAGTCGCTCATGGTGGGGGTACTTTCCAGAGATCATGAGGCACGAAGGCCTGTGGAGTTCCTAGTCAAGCAGGGGCGATGGATCGATGGACTACGTGGGCTAGATTCACAGAGTTAGCCCGACGGTTAATGATTACGTGGGGCCACCGACCTCGGCCATGCGAGTGAGATTCGAGAATGGACTCAAGTTGTCCATTCGGCCAGATCAGGATTCGCTATGGGATAATACGGATTCCATGGTCGATGACCGAATTCTTTCACAGAGAGAGAGACGGAGGATGCTCTAACACTCTGGGATGCGAGTGTTAGTGGTGTAAGAGAAAGTACGGTCTTCTTCCGCCAGAAAGAGACGCAGAGCTTCTAACACGAGGGTCCCGCAGTCACCGCCATCCGGCTACAGGAAAGACAGAGCCACTGGCCAGCAGATTGTAAACGAGTTGCCAATAAAGTGATATATGTGCCACTACTCCGCTTCAGCAGCCCGGACACAAGAGGGATTGCCCTCAGAGACAAGGATCCTAGGGTTTTGGGACATCACAACCCCGGGCCAAGAGCAGACAGAGAGGATACAAAGACATTCCACAACATGGTATTAAGCGAGGGGCCGGGGCCTCATTTTCAGTGGAGCTACAAGGGCACCCTACATTGTGCAGCCCGAGAGGCCAGAGTATGGGTAGAGGCAGAGGACGAGGCCCACAGTCAGTAGGGACATCAAGGGTCCAGGGGCGTGTCTACGCCGTCACAAATCGCAGCCGAGTCGGCAGATCAGCCAAGCCATACAGTGGCATGCCGCCATATCTCGCCTATGAGTGTTATTTGATTCTCTCGGTGCTTCATTCATTCATCGACCGGGCCAGGATCGAGTCGGGCTTAGAGGTTGGGAGAATCTAGAGGAGCCTTTGTATGCAGTTCTCCTCAGTGGATTAGGCGAGAATAGGATGATATGTCGAGGTTGCGAAATGGAGATCTCTGGACTCTACTCAAATGACTCAGGATCATGGATATGTCCGGGGAAGTTCGAATGTCATCCCTGGGATGGATCGCTTACGTACCAAGGTGGTCGTTATCAATTGTGAGCTGCAGGAGGGTCACCGTCCCACACGCAGGATCCGACCGTGTGGTGCTCTCAGTGGAGACAAGCATGACATCTCGCCTCCCTGCATGCATACGAGTCCAGTGTTGCGGATGGCAATAAGGGTCACAATGAGCCTTACTTCAGAGGACGAGAGAGACCAGACTTAGATCTACCCGAGGTATGCTAGTATGTGGATGTTTTTCCGTATGAGCTAATTCGACCACTTCCACAGAGGGTGTGACTTCGTGGTATCGAGTTACACCCCTCGTATTTCACTCATCCCTATGACTCCAAGACAGATGGCACTGGAATGAGTCACAGGAACTTAGTCCAGCTATTGTGGAGCTATTAGACAAGGGGTTCATTAGACCGAGCACTTCACCATGGGGTGCTCCGGTTTTGTTTGCAAAGAAGAAGGACAAGACCCTTCGACCGTACTGACTACTGCATAACAATGTGGTTACGATCAAGAACTGACTGCATTACGAGGATCGACGATTGTTCGACGGGCTGAGAGAGCGAGTCTACTCCAAGATGACCTCATCGTTACCATTAGCAGAGGGTTAGGGATACAGATATCCCTAAGACAGCGTTTAGGACGCGTTATGGGCACTTTGAGTTTACGTGATGCCTTCTGATCGACGAACGCGCCTCAACAAGATTCATGGATCTCGCATGGATATTCCAACCCTATTTAGACTGGGCCATTTAGTTCCCGTGGATGACATCTCGATCTACTCCCGCCGAGGGAGCATGAGTATCACTTGAGGATCATTTGGCGCTTGTCGAGAGACCATCGCTCGTACGCCAAGTCTGGGTGAAGTGCGAAGCAGTGGCTTAACGAGGTGAGATTCAGACACGTGGGTGTCGCATCGGGAGTGCTAGTCACCCGCAGAAGGTCAGGTGTTGATGAGTCGGGAGAGGCCAAGCTACCGAGATACGTAGTTTCGGGATTGGCTGGGTATTACAGAGATTCATTAAGGATTTCCTCCAGATAGCATCACCTATGACTAGGCTGCTCCTAAGGAGGTCAAGTTTGATTGGGATGACCGACATGCGAGGAGGCATTCCAGAGTTGAAGAGAGACTTATCACCCCATCTTGATAGTTCCCGATAGGACAGGGTACACGCTAGACAGATGCCTCGATGGCGATTGGGATGTGTTTTGATGATGCAAATCGTGAGGGTGGTGAGCTAGCGGTTCCCTTAAGTTGAAGAATCATGAGCTGCACTACCCCACACACGACATGGAGTTGGCGGTCGTAGTCTTCGCCTCGAAGATTCGCGCCCACTACTTATATGGCGAGGAGTTCGAGGTGTACTGCACTACAAAAGTCCAAGTATATTTTCACGCAGCTGACCTCAATGAGGTAACTAGATGGATGGAGTTCCCTAGAGGATTATAATCCTACTTTGCATTACTCATCCCTGAAGGCAAATGTACGATGCACTACCTAAGTCACGAGAGCGTCGCTAGTATAGCTTCCTGAGTGGCGATGCCTTTAGACTACGGGATGGGCTTTTAGGCTACAATACTGAGCAGACTCAGTGGTACCTTGGGAGTTTAGTGGCTACACCGCTTCCTGTTGAGTATTTGATTGAGTCTTGAAGTTGCGTGATGCAGATAATGTCCATCGTGACCAGTACAACAGTAATGTGACGAGGGTCGGACCATCCACGTGAGATGGTAGTCTCGATATAAAGGGATGTGCAGTGTCTCCAACACCGATTTGAGAGGAGATTCCCTGTGGAGTTTCACCGCTCTCGACTCACAGGCATCCAGTGGCACGAAGATGTACTAAGATCTTCACGCCAAGACTATTGGAGTGGGATGAAGCAGACACGTAGAGACTTTGTTCGACGATGTCTCACATGTCAGTTAAGGTCGAGCACCGTGGCCAAGAAGGCTACTCATCCATCGGAGGTGGTCGAGCGAAGGAGCACGCCACGATGGACTTTGTGACCCACTTGCCACTCCGACGCGAAGAGAAGCATGACGCCGTATGGGTGATAGTGGACTCCGCCTCACGTGCCGCAGACATTTTCTAGCCGTGTGGGATGACCTCTTCTCGAGAGAGATTCCCGCTCGCCTGTACATTCGAGAGATACCGCTACATGGAGTACCATCCATAAAGCTCCGGGATAGGACCTCGAGGTTTACGCGCACTGGGAAGAGTTTCCAAAAGGCCAGGCACACCTACGACTATGAGTACATCGCTCCACCCTCTACATGGTCGTACCGAGAGGACTATGCACAGACAGAGGACATGCTACGAGCATGCGGTCTCCGGATCATAAGGGCAGCCGAGAGGAGCATTTGTCTAGGTGGAATTCGCCTTACAAATGTCAGCTTATCGCGAGTATACGATGGCACCGTATGAGGCACTGTATGGGGAGGCCATGCATGTCACTACAGGTTTGACCGAGGTGGAGAGAGCTCCATCACATCCCTAATTTGATTAGAGACACCTCCGAGAATGTGAGCTTGATACGACAAAGATCTTCACCCGCCGCAGCCGCGTAAGAGCTGTGCGGATGTGCGATGTCGACCCTTAGAGTTCAGGTCTGGGGACTGTTCTCTTTGGAAGGTGATGCCTAAGAGGGAGGGTCAAAGCCCTACGCGTGGGAAGGTATCGCTGAGGTTCATTGACCCTTCGAGATACTGAGAGTAGGCACCGCTGCGCATCGTTAGCATTACTCGCCAAAGATGTCAAGTGTCCACGAGGTGTTTCACGCCTCCATGTTCAAAATATACCCGTGATCCATCTCGTACGTGGGTGGATCGTGGGACGATTGAGGTTGACACGAGGACCTTCGAGGAGGACCAAAGTAGCATTGTTGATAGTCGGTGATAAGGTTTCATATGCAAAACGGTGGAGGCCAGCGAGAGTACTATAAGCTGAGGAGTCCACGTGGGAGCACGCTGACACGTGATTACGCCACCTATCCCTTCTGTTTAGGGATGAAGGCAATTATTAGTCGCTTTTAAGATTTAGTAATGACTGCTTACATGCATGATAGAGTGCACGTTGTATATGCATGTAAAAGTGATTGGTGGATTAACCTACTTTACGAAATTCCTTTAAGGCGGAGAACGTAAGACCTCGAAATTCCAATTTCAGAAAATGACAAAATCGTAATTTCGACATAAAGTTGTTAATTTCGGTTAAAATATAATTTTATTCTCTAGATCTCGGATGCGGAGAAGCCGGATTTCGACCGTTGGAATCGTCTCTCGTGAAATCTAGCTAGCAAGTAAAATTTCACAATTCAGACAATGAGTCGACATGTTTTTCTGCGTATCGCGCTCGTCGTGAAAACGATTTTCGATGGCATTTAAAGTCACATATAACATGTACTCATGTTCCATAAGTGGTATGAGTAGATAATGATGAAAATGGACGCCGAGATAGTGCCAATGTCAAACTAGAGAAAGCATGGAATTAATTAATTAAATTGATTTAAGTTACTAAATGACAAAAAAGAATGTGTGCTGGGCCATCTCTTCAAAATGCAACAAAAGAGAAAAAACGTGGGGAGGAAGGCAGAACAATCCAAAGAGCTATTTTGTTTGAGTTTTAAATGGAGAGAAGGTATTCCTTCTCTCTAAAAATACGGGCGATCCGACCGTCGAAAGTCTTCGGGACAAGAAGGAGAATTGCTCTACGCGAAGAGACTACGCTACAGATATCTGATTGCAGCTTTGACAAACTCCGAGAGGTAGGGTTTCTCCCTACTTGGGTTTTATTCCCGCGAAGTACTTTACAAATGTTTGAGCCGAATGTGAGGCCGTTAGTTGCTTTCGACGGGTCCCAAACCTTGGGACCGAATTGATATAATTTTTTGGAACACCAAACGGAGCGTACCGTGGAACCGACACGGACTGTCGGTTAAATGGATGATGAAATTGTTCAATAAATCATGTATTGGTTTGTTTCGAGGCCGAGGGGCCATGGATCGGTCCTAAAACTCGACCTAATTGTTGGAATTTTTGAGAATTTTTTTAATCGGTCGGGCTCGTAAATTGCGGCCGCCGATGACATTATGCATTAAAATGTGCTTGATATGAAAAGATCGGGAATGGTCAATTTCAGTTCACAAGGTGAACTCGATGAATGTGGAATTTCTGAATAGTAATCGGTGGTCGTACTATTCTCGAAACAAAGAGAAAGTTCTCAAAAATATATTTTTGTGAAAATATGTGTTCGTCGAGTGATTTAAACGAAATTGTTGGTGGTTCGATCACATTAGCCCAAGTGAGCTAATTTTGTAAATATGAATTGATTAATTATATGACATGATTGATTGGATATTATGATATGCATGTTACATATTTGCATGTGATTAGACTGTATTGGAATTGGCATACATACATTCCATATGCACTTGAACACCCTAGGACTATAGGAGTGAGTGCATGAGATGAATCTAGAGAAAATGGTTCGGAGGGTTGTCTAAAAATATTAATTATCGGAGGGTAGTCCAAATTAAAAATATCGATCGTCAGAGACGACCCAATTGTTATTCATCGGAGGGTAGTCCACAAACAAATAATATATCAATCGCTCTGAGATCTACCAATTGATATATATATACATTCTGAGGGTCGGGTCTACTAACAAATCAAATAATAATTCTCATAAGGCTTAGGCGAGTGTGAGAGCTCTGAGGACTCCTGGATCCGAGTTGGTCATGTAGACATTCAAGTAGGATCATGCATTTGCTTGAATGTGTGTTTATTTTGGAACATTGCACTACACTTAGGTGGGAGAGAGCAGCCTAATTTGGGCGATTCCACTATCGATCAATAGCTCACCCTGCCGAGATATTATTTTTATAGGTACAGGGAGCTGCAAGTAGGGATGAATTCCATTCCTAGACCGAGGTCGTGGGAAGAAAGCCAAGTTGTGGCTTTGAGGATTTTTACACATGTATTAGAATCTTCAGTTTTAATATATATGTGTTGTATAAGAGTAAAACATTTGAACCTTAAACTATCGGTATAGTCGGGATTCATAGTTGGTATTGTTTACGGGCCCAAGTACTGCTTTACCAGGGTCAGGGGATATATATTGCAATCAAGCCAGATGTGTATATGCAGTAAGTTTTGTATTTAGGTAGAGCTCCCCGTACAAAGGAGACTCGCCTCGATTCAGAAAAATGCCCTATTGTTCGACATTCACTTAGTATTCCGTGGGTCGACGGTAGTCAATCGACCCCTGGATCTAAGGTCGCAGCATCTCGATACTCCTAGCAAACCTAGGAGAAGTCAAAGGATTAGAAAAGAGAAAAAAAAATACTTAGATTCGCATTTTATTGATCTGGCATAAATCTATTGTCTTCCTAGCTTGAAGGCGAGAGGAAATCGTACTTAATAAAATACCAATTTTATTAAGTATGAGTTAAGATCCTAAACCTATAAAGAATGAGGCAATCAATGACAAAATGGATCAATATTATCCAATAATACTGGATGTCGTAGATTTGTTCTCTGACTAAAGCCTATAGGTTGTAAATGGGTATTTTGTAGAAAAATACAACATCGGACGATCAATACAAACTTTTAAGGCTAGATTAAGGGCAAAGGATTTAGACAAAAGAAGCGTATCGATTATTTGACACATATGCACCAAAGGGCTAGGATATCATCTATTAGAGTACTATTTGCTCTAGCTTCTATTCATAATCTAATTGTGCATCAAATGGATGTTAAGACGGCTCTTCGAATGGTGACTGGATGAAGAAGTTGTATACGGAACAACCGTATGGCTTGTGTCGCTTCTAGAACTCGAATAGGCTATGCAAGTCGTTAGGTCATTATATGGTTTTGAAACAAGTACCAAAACAATGGCACGAAAATTCGATTTTGTTATAAAAGTCTCATATTTTAAGCATAATAATGGTAGATAAGTGTATTTATTCTAAATTCTAAGAAAGAATATGGTGTCATTATATGTTTATATGCAGCATGACATGCTTATATTCGTAACAAATATTGATGGTGCGAATGAAACAAAGAAGTACTTATCCTCACAATTTAAAGACATTTAAAGATCTTGGGAGAGGTAGATACTATCCCGAATCAAAGTTAAGAAAAGTAGCGGGGGTTATGCTTGTGTCAATCCCATTATGTTGAGAAAAATCATAAAGAAGAATCAAAATTTGGGAATTAAAGAAGTAAGCACCCCATATGAAAATCTCACAAAAAGTTAATGAAAATTTTGGAAGAGCAATTGTTCAATAGAGATATATAGAATTGGTAAATTAATGTATGCCATGTATCAGACTAGCCGATACATTTCTGCGCCAGGGCCCTCAAGGTACACTAGTAATCCCTGTCGACTACTGAAAAGCAAATTTCTAGAGTCCTTGAATATCTCAAGTAAAAGAACTTTGAGTTTAGGACTAACTTATGAGGGTTATCCATCGCATCGGGAGGGATATATTGATGCTGGGCTGATAACAAGTGCTGTAGACAATAAGTCTACGTCTGGTTGGGCATTTACCCTAGGTGGAGGAGCTATTTCATGGGCTTCTAAGAAACAGATGTGTATAACTCATTCCACTATGGAATCTGAGCTTGTAGCACTAGCAACTGCGGGAAAAGAAGCAGAATGGTTGAGGAACTTACTACTAGAAATAGAGTTGTGGCCATAATCGATGCCAACCGTTTCTTTGCATCATGATAATGAGCTTACCGTAGGATTCTGCCACTCGCCGAGGTGTCAAGAATCAACAAAATTTATACTTAATACCTCCTACTCCGTGAGTTATACTTTTACCCGCAAGATAGTGGCTCTAGGATCATCCATAGGGATGGGTTTTCTTTGTGGAAATGGCAACTACCGAGTTTATGTAACCCCCAAAAATACCCTATAATTTTATTAATAATTTTATTAAATATTCCGGTATAATTAAGTTAACTCTGTATTTTCCTCCGGGAATTTTTAAAATGAATGTTGATTAAATTATTATATACAAGCTTTTCAATGCAAATATTAAATGCTAAAATGAAATTAATTTGCACCCTAAATAAACCCAAGTGAAAAAGGGCAAAAATTGGAAATTGTGAAATAAGGACCCGAGGTTCATAAGTTAGAAAGAAGAAATGTCTAAGTGTGATTAATGAGAATTTAAATGAAAATAGAGACAAATAGTGGGCAAGCTAGCAATTAGGAGAACTTAAACCCAAAAATGACCAAAGAAGCGCCAACAAGTGCCTTATGTGACATGGAATATTTAAGACCAAAAGGGTCTTGGAAGCTCATTTTGAATAAACGGTTTGAGAGAGAGAGGAAGGGAGAGCTAGGCCAGGAAGTGAGGAGGTTGCATTCTACTCCATTAAAGCAAGAATTTAAGAGGATCGAGTTGAAGAAGAAAGCTTGGCATTGAAGATTGAAAGGATTTAAGGTAAGAAAAACCAAACCTTAACCCCCTTTCTACTTGTGTTTGGATTTAATAAAACACCAAATGTGGTATAAAAGTGTTCTTGGATGGTTTTAGTTCAGTTTGAGATTGTTTTGCATTGTTTAGATTGGTTTGGATTGGTTTGGAGGAGTGTTTGTAAAAAGGGAAAATGTTGGGTTTTCAAAGGAAATGCCACAAAATTTTGTCAAGATCCTTGTTCTTGTTTTGGCTATAGATTAAGTTATAATCATCCCAATGAAGTGATTCTAATTGTTAAAGAACCATAAGAGATAGGTCTACAAATGTATATAAGGGACCAACAACAAATTGTAGCTCTAAGGCTCCCAAATACGGCGTTAAATGTGTGAGCTTAAGAACAATGTTGTGCTTTGTTTTGGGTATTGTTATAGTGTTTTGGCTATAAGTTGAGTTTCTCATCAAAATTGAGTTGATTAAAAATTTTAATAACAGACTTCTAGGGGAATAATTTACATGAAGGAAGTGTATGCAAATTGTAACCCCAAGGTACCCAAAAATTTGTGAAAGAGCTATGTAAGAACAAGATAGATTCGCTGCAAACTATGAAGTCTGATATAAATGCAATAACTTGAGTTTTGGTGATCCAAACTGATGATTCAAGTTGGAGTAGTTGTTCCAGAACCATAGCTTCAAATTAGTAGAAGAAATCATTACTAATTTATGGAGCAGACCCCTGAAATTTGGAATAATAGTAGGTAATCTGATAGTTTGGCATACTGACTGCAGCTTTGATATTAAAAATGTCAGAATTTGAGTTTGGGTTATCCAAATGAGATGATTCCAATTCCTACTAAAAATAGACTCATAGAGATAAAATTTTATTAAAGGAAGCATGAGAAAATTATGGCTCATGTGTCCCCAAAAAATGTTTCAAGTGAAGGGGTATCAGGTAGACATAAACCCTGACCAAAAACTCCTAGAATAACCTACTAATATGTGATTGTCATTGTATTTTGAATAGTCGATTTGAGGAGGAGCCCGCATTGAAGTCGAGATTTCAAGATCGGAATCAAAGCAACAATTTTGGTTTTTTCTATCTTCTCCTATTCTCGCTTTCAAGATTTGAATCTATTTGTTCTAAAATGCATAAGAAAAGCATATCAATTGTTTAATTGATTTGAAGAAATTAATTGTGAAATGTTTGCAAATGAAATTGCATGAGAGTTGAAAATGAATCTTTTATACAAATGTACATATTGTATTGTATGTTGCTATAAAAGACGAACGCCTCTTAATTGAATGTTAACTATTTAGTTTGTATGGAAGGATAGATTTCGGTATACTAATAAGGGTCAAAATAGCGCACGCGAACGTATCAGATTGATATGTCACTCCGATCAAAGAATCCCAATGGGATCAGACAGTAGTGTTCACTAATTGATTTTTTTTTAATAACCACAAGAACTCCAACGGGACCTCATATCACAGGTTATAAAATCAAGCATCATTCACAAATTGAAGGGACTGGTATGTGATTCGATATCCTGTATATCGAAAACATAGGTTAAATTTATTAAGGGTAGAACCGAATTGAATTGATTTGAGATTATGACAAATTGGAATTGAAAAGCATGATGGCGAATTGAAATGAAAAGAGTATTGTGAAATGCATGATTTGATTATCAATGACTTATTGCATATGGAAGTGTATATTCGATTTGATCAATGAACCATAAATGATTATATAAATAAGTATATGTATTGTATTGACATTGATCATCCAAAAAGATCTGAGAGTTTGTTTAGTAAAACTGCATGATTTGATTTAAATTGAAACTGAGAATGGAATTGTATAGAACCACTAAGCATGAAAATGTTTGGCATGTAGTTTTATCTATGCGCAGGTATCGATTGAACATGAGCGAAAAGCAAGATCGAGGAGCGTCAAGTCATAAAGAAAGAATTGCGGAGTATGTTCCGACATATGCATTCACCCCATATCTCTTTTTGAACATTGATATTTTGTAAAAACAATTTGAACTATGAATATCTATTTTGTAAATCATTTGAAAAGGCTTGATATGCCTTTTATAGTAATTGTACTTGCATGAATGAAATGAAACGGGCTTTACCCCCTTTTTAAAACTCTTCCGCATATTTGAAAAGGATTTTATGCCAATCAAGTGTATCGCTACGGTGTTTTCGATATAAATGATTTTGATAAGGTGATTGAGTGGACATTGCAGCACCTCGATTCTCGCTTGCACTCTGCCTCAAATGGGTCGGGCTGAAAAGGGTGCTACATTTTATTTTGGTATTAGAGCTCAGTTTAGGCGCTTCTCGAAAAAGGCCCCTAAACGATTTTGGTAAAAAGGATTTGAAAATGGTATTTCATATACATTGCATTTGCATATAAGGATGACATGATCGACTGCGATCTTGTTGGTCTTAATAGGACAAACATGAGTGGTATAAGTTCCCTTAGGGTCGAGGGGGACCAAGGGAGAGTGTATAGATATTGTCCCATCAAAATACGAGAGTATGAATTTGGGGGATTTGATCTAATTATCCTTAAGGAGTTCGATGCGGATATCGGGATGGACTGTTGTCCTAACACCAAGCGAGAGTTGATCGTAGGAATGAAAAAGAGTGACCTTAAGAGCATCGAATGAGGATGAATTAACTTTCATCAGCAAGAGGTCAAACCACCTCTCTAATGTGATATCCGCAGCCACTGTGAGAAAAATGGTGCGAAAAGGATGTGAAGCCTACTTGGCTTATGTGATTGATATGGTAAAGGCAAGGTCTAGTGTATTCTGTTATCCTACTATTTAATGATTCTTCTGACGTTGTTCTAAGAGTTGCTGTGGATTGCTCCACGCAGGGAGATCATTGCACTTACTATTTGTATCAGGTGCCACACCTAAGATCCATTACATCAGATGAATGGTTCAACGTGAGTTAAAAGAATTGGAAGCTTTAGTTACAAGAACGCTTAGAAAAAGGGTTTATTCGACCAAGTGTATCACCGCGGGGTGGGGGAGCCTCCCGCTTTTGTTAAGAAGAAAGATGGTACACTTTGAGCATATTGATTATAGACAATCGATCAAGTTGACCGTAAAGAATAAGTATCCTACCTTAATTGATGATTTGTTCGACCAATCAAAAGGTGCAAGTATCTTTCGAAGATCAATTTGCATCCGGTATCAATGGTTGAGAATTAAAGATGGATGCGCATAAAACGCCGCTGTAATGCTATATGGCATTATGAGTTCCTCAGAATGTCGCTTGGTTCGACAAATGCTCCGAAATGCTTGCGGACCTAATGAATAGTGCTTTCCAACCGTATGGATCTTTGTCATGCTCACAAACGGCATTCTCGTATTCAAAAGATCGAAAATCATGACACAATACCTTCTCGGTAGTGTTAGAGACTTTGAGAAAAGAGCAAATGTATGCGAAACTGAATGAAGTATCCTTCCTTGGGCACATTATATCGAAAGAAGGAATCCGAGTGGATCCAAAGAAAATAGAAGTGGTTGTCGAGTGGAAGCCACCAAGAAATGTAAGGTATAGCGTAGTTTCCGACTCGCAAAGTTACTACGTAAGATTTGTTAAGGGTTTGGCGATCGCATCAATGATGACTGCCTAGTAAAAATGTGAAATTTGAATGGGGTGAAGAATGTCAAAAAGTTTTGATAAACTCAAAGCATCCTTAACCGAGGCTCGTTCTTACCGACGCACATGCAGAAGGGAATATGATCTCTTAGCTGACGCTCACCAGTCTGACTTGGACTGTCCTAATGCAAGAGGGTAAAGTGGGTAGCCTATGCTTCAAGACAACTTGAAGCAAAGATAGGCCAACTACCCCACGCATGATTGTAATTAGTCGCAATTGTATTTGCGCTCGAAGAATCGAGACATTATTCACACAGAAAAAAAAAAAAAAAAAAACGTTTTATCTTACACCGATCATAAGAGTCTTATATTTGCCTCTCACAAAAGAGAGCTTAACTTGAGACAACGAGATGGATGGAGTTTGAGCAAATATTATGACTGTGATTGATTATCACCAGAAAGGCCAATGTAGTGGCCACGCTTGGAGTAGAAAGTTAATACAAAATGTGCTAATGAGCGCGAAATGCCCATTTTCTGTCGACGATGGTATAGTAATGGTAGAATTGATTGCGAGACCGAATATGTTAAACTAAGTACTAAAGGCACAAAATGGATGATGAGAAAATTTATGCCATAGTGAAAATAGATTGGAGATGGTAAAGAAACCGAGTTTGAGGTAAAGGAAGATGGATCCTTGTATTATAAGGATAGGGTTTGTGTACCCAATGATTGTGAATTAAGGAAAGTCATTTTGGAAGATATGCTAAGGAGTTGTGTGATCGACTATGAGGGTAGTTGGGATAGACACATCCCTTTAGTTGAAATCGTGTACAACAATAGTTTCTAATCGAGCAGACCGAATGGCGCCTTACGAGGCTTTATATGGAAGAAAATACAGAACACCATTGCGTTGGATGGAATTGAACGAAAAGAAAGTGATTGGCCCCGATTTGATATGTAGATCGCTAAAGTGAAAAACGACAGAGAAAGATTGAAAGTGGCCATCGATAGACAGAAATCATATGATGACATGAAAGAAAAGATATTAGAATATGAGGTCAGCAAAAAAAGTGTTTTTGAAAGTATCGCCTTGGAAGAAGGTGATGAGATTTGGGAAAAAGGGCAAGTTGAGCCCTAGATTTATTGGTCCCTATGAAGTGATCGAAAAAGTAGGTCCAGTGGAATACCGTTTGGCATTACCTTCGGAAATAGAAAATGATCCATAATGTGATTTATGTGTCCATGCTACGGAGGTACTGTTCAGACCCGTCACATGTAGTCTCTTTGGAGACAATTAAGCTTAGGCTGGATTTGACATATGAAGAAGAGCTATTAGAGATCTTGGCTCAGGAAGTGAAAGAACTGCGGAACAAGAAGATTCCGTTAGTCGAAAAAGCGGAGAAACCACAAAACCGCAAGCCACTGGGAAAGTAAAGAAACGACGCTACAAACAGTGATCCACAACCTGCTTAACTAAGGAAAATTTTGAGGACTAAATTTTCTGGCTGGGAGAGTTATAACTACTTAAAATAATTTAGAATTTTTTATAATTTTATTATATATTTGGGTATAAATTGAGCTAATCAGGTATTTTTCAGGGGAATTGTTAAATGAATGTTGACTTAAATTATTAAAAATCCAAATGCAAATATTAAATGCTAAATGAGAAATTAATTTAACTCGAAATAAACCCAAGTGAAAAAGGGAAAAATTGAAATTAGAAATAAGGACCTAAGGGGTCATAAGTTAGAAAGAAGCAATGTCTAAGTGTGATTAATGAGAATTTAAATGCAGTATAGATAAATAATGGGCAAGCTAGCAATTAGGGAGAACTTAAACCCAAAATGGATTTTTAAAGAAGGCCAACAAGGCCTTATGTGATACATGGGATATTTAAGACCAAAAGTAGTCTTAAAGCCTATTTGAGCAAAACGGCTTTGAGAGAGAGAGGGAAGGGAGAGATAGGCTTGCAAAGGAGGAGGTTGCGGATTCGCCTCCATTAAAGCAAGAGTTTAAGAGATCAAGTTGAAGAAGAAAAAGCCTGGCATTGAAGATCGAAAAAGTGGATTTAAGGTGGCAAACCAAACCCTAACCCCCTTTCTACTTGTGCCTGAGTTTAATAAACCCCAACATAAAAAGGGTTCTTGGATGGTTTTAGTTCAGTTTGAGACTGTTTTGCATTGTTTAGATTGGTTTGGATTGGTTTGAAGGAGTGTTTGTAAAAAGGGAAAATGTTGGATTTTCAAAGGAAATGCTGTCAAAATTTTATCAAGACCCATGTTCTTGTTTTGGCTGTAGTTTAAGTAATAATCATTCCAATGAAGTGATTCCAATTAGTAAAGAACCATAAGAGATAGGTATACAAATATATAGAAGGGACAAGGAGCAAATTGTATCTCTAAGGCTCCCAAATATGGGCTTAAAGCTGTTAGCTTTGGGTAGTCACAAAAGCTATGCCTGCTTTGGGCATTGTTATAGTGTTTCAGCTTATAGCCAGTTTCACTATATCCAAATTGAGTGATTCAAAATTATGGGTAAATAGGAATTCTAGGAAATAATTCTATTGAAAGCAATGTATGCAAATCAGAACCCCTAAGTTCCTAGAAATTTGTAAAGTGGAGCTATGTGTAAATGGTATGAATTTGTTTTTGGTAAATTGAGTAGCCTGATGAAAATGCAATAACTTGAGTTTTTATGATCCAAATTGGATGATTCTAGTTGGAGAAGAAACGTTAGAACCATAGCTTCAAATGAGTAGAAGGAACAATTACCAATTTATGGAGTTAAGACCCTTGAAATTGGGAATAACAGTAGGTAACCGAGCGTCAAGTATATCGAATTCATTTTGACATTAAAATGTTGTAACTTGAGTTTGGGTGATCCAAATGAGATGATCCCAATTCCTACTAAAAATAGACTCATAGAGCTAAAATTTTTCTGAAGGCTGATTAGCAAATTATGGCTCTGTGTCCCCATAAAATTTTCAAGTGAAGCGGGTATCTGTAGATACAACCCTGACTAAAAACTCCTAGAATAACCTACTAATACGTGATTGTCATTGTATTTGAATAAATATCGATGAGAAAGCCCCGTGACAGTTAGATTCCGAAGATCAGAATCAAAGCAACGGATTTTGGTTTGTTCTATCTTCTTATTCTCGCTTCAAGATTCGAACTATTTGTTCTAAATGCATAAGAAAAGCATATTTAATTGTTTTGAATTTGATTTGAAGAAATTGATTAGAAATGTTTGCAATTGAAAATTGCATGAATATTGAAAATGAACCGTTTATACAAATGTACATATTGTACCATATGTTGCTATAAAAGATTTGAACGCCCTTAATTGAATTTTAATTGTTTAGTTCGTATGAAGGATAGATCGTATACGAATAAAATAAACGGCAGATCAGCGAACGACGGTATTACGTCATTCCGACCGCCAAATTCTGGATCGTGACGGTAGTGTTCACTAATTGATTTTTTTTAATAACCGCTAGTAGCCAAGCGACCGCATCGCGGTTATAAAACCGTTTATATCGGGCCCGCAAATCTTAGCGTGGATTGCGTGCCTATGATTCCGATATCCTCAGATATCAAAACATAGGTTAAATTTATTAAGGGCGTAACCAATTGAATTGATTCGAGATCAGGATAAATCGAATTGAAAAGCATGATTGCGAATTGAAATGAAAAGAGTATTGTGAAATGCATGATTTGATTATTAATGACTTTGGTTGCATATGGAAGCGTATGAACGGGATTGATCAACGAACCATAATTGATCGTGATATGAAATAAGTATATGTATTGTATTGACATTGATCATCCAAAAAGATCTGAAAGTTTGTTTAGTAAAACTGCATGATTTGATTTAAACTGAATCCGGGAATGGAATTGTATAGAACCACTAAACATGAAAATGCTTAGCGTGTAGTTTTAACTATGCGCAGGTACCGATTGAACATGAGCGAAAAGCAAGATCGAGGAGCGTCAAGTCATAAAGAAAGAATCGCGAGTATGTCGACATACATTCACCCCATATCTCTTTGAACATCAATATTTTAAAAGTTCAATTTCAAACTATGAATATCTATTTTGTAAGTCATTTGAAAGTGCGTTTGATAGCCTTTATGTAATTGTACTTTTGCATGAATAAATGAAATGGGCTTACCCCTTTAAAAACGCTCTATTATTTGAAAAATGATTTTATGCCAATCAAGTGTAATGCTATGGCGGTTTTGGAGTAACGATTTGATAAGGTGATCGAAAGGACAGAGTAACCTGACTCGGCTTCGACCCGCCAAACTGGAAGTCAAACAGAAAGGGATACCGCTTAACACCGGTGATTACTATTCGATGTCAGTTTGATAAAAATAAAGGAGGAAATGTTTTGAAACTAAAATTATTAAAATAAGTTAAAAAATGTAAAAGAGATTCTCTAGCATAGCAATAATCGGACTTAGGCCTTGTGGGCAAATGAGTGTTTCTCGAGTCTTTCTCATGCTGGCTGAGAGGATGACCTATAGTCATCTCCCGAACCTAGTTTCTTCATTTAGCTATAAAATCGACCCAAAACAACTATCCTTTGAAAATGGTACTCATTATACATCAATGATCTCGCATGTTGGAAAAACAAGTCTTTCTCGACTCACCTTCCAATGACTAATAGATGATAACTAATGAATCTCACGATCTAACAATAAACATCCAATCGAACCCCAAAAAAGATTAATAAATACTCTGATCATTCAAGGTGCATCGAAGGGATCTAAACCTAGAGTTCAAAGGAAACACATAAATGTCAGTGAGTACCGCGTGAAAACCATGAAACCCCCCCGCCTTGCCTTAGATCCTTTGCCCAGTGGCCTTCCTCTTCAAGGAGAAAGAGGTTCTAGTTTCACCATCCTCTCGAGTCATCCCCAGCCGCTAAGCCAGCGAAAGTCAGGAAATGAGAGAAAATAAGAAAGCTGTGAAGAATGTTAAAAGCTTCCTCCAAAATCCGTACAAAAATGAAAGTCTCCTTACAATGTCTTGTCTGGGGGCTTTTATAGCCAAACCCCATTACAAAATACCAAAATAACCAAAACAATAACTATTACAGGGGGACAAATCGGGAAGACAATCAAAAAGTGACAAAAAGTCAAAAAGTCAAAAGCAGCAGGAACATTGTTGTAGGCTACGAAAATTCGCAGCCCCTAAGGGGGTTTCTAGATCATAAATTTGGAACCCTTGTGAAATTGCCAAGGTGCACGTACCTTCCATTATGGCCGCAGCTTTTCTTCGTCAAAAGCCAGACTCGCAATTGGATTCTTCATGCCTTTATCTTGAATCCCCGTCTCAAGATATATGTTCTCAAAACAACCAAACTTGCCATAAAATTTTATTAGTAGCATTATAGGTCCTTAATATGTCAATCGGGTTAATTAGGTATGGGGGTTCATTACACAAAAAGTGCTTAAAACATAGAGTGCTAAAGGTATAAAACAACACTTTTTGGGTAGTAATCACTATGTCTAGGGCTTTCAGCAAGATATACGGAAAATCTTGCATGCATATGTTTCTGAGACATGAATATGTCAAACAATTAATTCTTGCAGAATTATAACAATATTATAAGCAAGAACAAGTAACAACTCGCTGATCCATTTACAAAAGGGCTTACTAAGGATTTAGTAAGGAAAATATCAATTGGAATGGGCTTAAGATCCTTATCCTAGAGTCACCAGTGATGGAAACCCAACTTCTCTCTAGTGTTACTAGTTAAAGGTTTAATGGGTACAAACAAGTTACTGATAAGTAGCTGTGGAAGTACTAGGATATTTTACTTGTTTCACCATTCCAAGTTATCTAGTACTAGTACTAATAAATTTTGGAGGATGAGTTATAAACTCTTAATGAGGTTTAAGCTATGGAATATGATCAATTTATTCGTAGTTTAATGTGATCCTCACCTATATGCATAACCATAAGAAGTGGTGCCGCTTCTAGCAAAAGTCTGGCGCTGACTTTTAAAATGTTTATGAAAATCTGTGGATGTAGCATACGGCCATGGTATGCAAAAGAATTTAGAGAATTTCCAAAAGAAGTTGGATTAGGTCATGTGTGTGATATTTCCAAGCCAATACAAAGGGATGATGGTTCAATCGTTAAACACCATTTATTCCATTGAGACTTTGAGACGTGCCTATACACTTTGAGAAATAAATGGTTATTTTTATATTAAGTACCGTCTCAATGATATTGTGATATGCATATCAATATCATGTGCTACATAACCCATTGTCTCGTCTTATGGTGTTAAAAGTTTAGTACCATAAAGCGGCAGGAAGACCTTGACTTCTAAATCCAAGTTAAAAATCATAGAAGAAAACTTGTCTTCTGTGGTATTATTATGCCATCCATATCTTTATTTCAAATTACTTGTCTCGCAAAGTTATGGAATCACGAATTAATTTCCTATGAATAAGACGTTAGCCACTCTTCAAGTCTAATGACTATTTTTTTTTCCAGCATACCAATGGGAAAATACTGTGATAATGAGTTCTTTGCGTAAGAATGGTTGGTCAAGAATTCAAACGCATCGATAATCTCTCTCGCCTAGATAATCGCCATCATCAAATGGTTTTCCCCTGGTCGCTTCCTCGCTCATGTATGGTTGTTTCTCCGAGAGTTCTCAACCAGCACGCTAGCATTAATTAGCTAGCCAATTCTTTGTTCAAACATGCCAGCATGATAGAGCTCAATTTGTCGAGGCTTAGTATTTCAATGTTCAATTAATATATATCTAGGAATTCAAACCAATTATTCAAAGTATAAAGACTTTGAGTTCCATGATGTATTACCCGGCATCTTTTGTACATCCTTTTTCTTATTCCTTAATAATATATTCAATACCCTAACCTTAATCCCTTCGCTTCCTATTCTCACTGTCTTTCCTTTGCTATGTTAATGTAATGATAAATCAATTTGTTTGGGTAGTTTTTGAATTTGTCAAACCTATTTATTTAGTCATAGCATTTTAGCATTTCATTATGAGTTGTTGGGTTGTGCTTTTATGGTTGATAGTCATGGATCAGTTGTGAGATAATGCCTTCCGTATTTCTTGCATTTTGCTGAATGATTTTGTATTTAAGGAGTCTTCACATATGAATGGAAGTAGGTTCGGGCTTTTCGTGATCGTAGTGCATCTAAGGTGTCGATAAATCTCCTCTAGAGCCCTCGACTGCTTTCTCCTTCATTTAAGATCTATTCTCTGTTCCGGATTTTCTATGTTCTTAATTAGCTATGTTTTAAGTTTCCAGATTTGAGTTATTTCGGCGTTAACATCTCGTATCAGATGAATCGCCAAATGGCTAATAACTAGCGGGCATGAGTCTTTTCACAAATATAATATCTCCACTCCTTCGAGCTGGCCCAGCCAGAGGGTTAGCTAAGAAGATAAAGCCTTTCATATTTTGCGTGATTTATGTAATCTTGTTGAGAGAGGCCATCTCATAGATGGGCCTTTACTGAACCAATACTCTAAAAGATGCTTGAGCAGACACACGCTCTTTTTATTCAACAAGCTGTAGATGATGCCATTTTCCCCTCAAACTTAGCAACAACAAAGTCAAAAGAAGCATGGGCTCAGTGGCATTAGGCTTGAAAGGCCCCCTAGACTATGCCTCTAGATTCCGATCGATGATCCCACTTATTCTTATCTACAAAACTCTTTTGACATTTTTCTTGTTTCGTTTGTTTTTATCTTTCTTTTCACTTTTCTATGTTTTTTTTGTATTTTTGTTCCTTTAGTTAGTCAATGACAATCTTCTTTTAATTAGGTGTCCCAACACATAGTGCTAGAATCCCCAAGGTTGTTGAAATCAAGGTAAAAGAGTTTGAGACCACAGGTATCAAGGAGATCAAAAGTGTGTGATGGACACTGAGAAATAGCTTCACACAAGGAAGGTGACTAAGCTAAGTCATTCATACCAAGCAAGCACACAATTCTAGATCATTCAAAAACCTAAGGGTCCAATCGACTTTACACTTGCTCCTTTCAAAAGTTTGTGTCTAAAATGACCTTCTACTAGCAAACAAGAAATCAAACTCACCAAGACAAACTAAACACACCTAAAAGCACATACAAAAGACACAAGCAAGCAAGAGACATAAAAAGCAAGAAAAACAACAACCAGCAAAACTAACCTAAAACATGCACCATCAAAGCATAAAAACTAAACTAAGCTGCACTAACAAGCTCCAAGGCCTCAAGATAGGTCAAATAAGCAAAATTAAGCACAAACCACCCTAATTATTCAAAGTCATCCATATAGACTCAACAAGATGATCATGATAGCACAAAGCGGAGTAAAAATAAAATGAAAATGACCCAAAGAGCAGTAAATGAGCAATCAAGAGCCAATAACAAGTAATACTAAACCAATCACCCTCACCCCCCAATTTAAGATGGACATTGTCCTCAATGGCAATACATAAAAAGAAGCAGGAAGTGAACTCCCACTCAGTGCTCAATGACGGCCAGGGCGCGGCGACGGGTGTGATAGGAGAGAGGAGCCGAGTGAGTTATTATCATGATCTCTTGATTTCTTAGAATCATGCTCACTTTGCTCTCGTGAGGTCATCCATTTATTGTGTCATGGATACTTGATGACTCGGGTTTCATCCCAAAATGAATCAAACCTCGGGAGCGGTGCCGCGAGCTGGATCCTCTATGGGATTTCGAGGGAATGGAATCTTCCTCCTCATGAACGCGCGTGTGGAGGTTGGGTAGAGGATTGCCTACTTTATCTTTCTTTATTTCTCCCTCATGCATGGTTTGATAAGCCCTCAATTCTTCCCTCATCTAAAGGCTCATTCCCAGTCATACATCCCTTCTGTGCCTCGTACACTTAGCTTGTTCTTCACAACTATGGGAAGGAAGAATCTGCTAATCCTTTGCTATGGAAGCGGGGACATTCTTTATTCCCAAAATTAAGAGATTTTCTTTCCTAAAATCAGTATATTTGTGAACCACTTTCTATAAATCGAAGATCCCCCACAATAGAGGGTAAGAAGGAAGAATTAATCCGCTATGGAAGGAGATTTTATTCCCAAAATTTAAGAGATTTTCTTTTCCTAAACCCCAAAGAAAGATTTGTGAACCACTTTCTATAAATCGTGAAGATCCCCACAATAGAGGGTAAGCAATTCCATCTGGTCATATTTTCTTCTTCATTCTTCCATATTTTTGTCGACTTAATCATGTGGAGAGGTCGCTACCCATCGTCCCTGGATCACTCTTTTTCGTGTTTACATTGGGCGCCTTATGATGCCCAGGGTTTAAACTGTGATTAAGGTAACAACAATTGCGCCTTTTGGGAATTGGAATGTAAAGTCTCAAGCATGTGTCGTAGTGGTCGGGCTTCACCCATCGTTCCTACTAGCCCTTCATCCCTTGGAACTCTGTCGGTTCCCCCTTTCGCATCTTATTCTCCCGAGGCAGTCGCAATGTTAACCAATCCGATGATCCAATCGCTAGAAGATCAATCTCCATTGCATTCAAGACAATGAGAGGAAATAAAGCAGAGCAAGCAAGATGGGGACAAGGAGCTACAAACTCATGTCAACGACATAAAGCAGAGAATGACCAGTTGCTGACCTAGATAGAAAAAAGCTTCTATCTTGGAAAAGATGTACCGATAATGCATTTATTTGTGCATCCGAAGCTCGCAATGTGAGGGAAGGAACCCATCACCCTTGACGACGCCGACACTCCCAATAGGAGCGATGAGTCAGTTTTCGGCAATTTCTTCACCTTTGAGTCTCTCATCTAAGAAGGATACCAAGGGAGTTCAAAGGCCAAAATCGCACAAAAGGCCTTCTCTCGCAACACCCCGCCTTCGTTGATGTCGCAGTGGCACGCTCCCCTTAGGGCAAGGAGAAAGCAGGCAAAAGGTAGAACCAGCCAGTCCAGCCCCAGAACACGTTAGTATTGCCCGCCGCACGATGCCACTAATGCCACTGCAGACATCCTACCTTCCTGTATAGGCCAACGCCTCTATGCCGGGTCGGGTAACCTTAATTCGGACCCTACGACATGCCTTTGCTCCTGTGTGGCAACACACATTCTAGACTACGAGCCTCCCCAAGGGTTTGTCACATCAGCTTTCGCACGTTCTATGGTTCTACCTGAATTCCATGCATCACATGCTCCACTATAATTAAGCGCGATGATACATCGCCGGTAATGACCGTCTGGCTGTAAAGTGTTCCTGGCTAGTTCGTGGGGGCTCGCGTGGGCCTAGTTCCACAAGCTCCAACATAACTCAATAAACTCATTCAGTGAATTATGGGCGAAATTCGTATCGCAGTATCTCTGTTTAGTGAGACAAAAAAGGAACATCAACTCCTTACAGACAATTCTCAAGCAAGAAGAAGAGTCTATTTGAGACTTCACAATGAGGTTTGGGTGTGTCATTCCGCTAATGTATAGAGTCGTGATAGCATGGATGCAGCCTTCAAAACCCTTAGGAGAAGCTTCGCGCCTACTCATTTCTTCTCTAGTCATTGTATTTGTGACTTGCTAACAATGGAAGAATTATATGTAAGTGGGTCGTGATCGTGCCCAACAAGGTCGCTTTGAGGCCCGCTTTATTGCGGTGCCTTGAGCACTTTTATGTACTAATCAACTAAATAACCCAATTGATACACTAAGGTCCCGACTATGCTACTAATCATATTTTGATATTTTTGTAGTTTTGTGCTTCAATTGTACTCACTATCTTCAAGCCAATTCAAATGCGAAGAACCCAGAGAGCCTTCAAGCCGCATGAACAAAGCAAATACAAATTGGAGCTAAATACAGAGGGAGAGTGAGAATTGCAGAAAATTTTGTGGTAAAGGTTTGCGACCTCAGAAGCTGCGAAATTTTCACAACATGTGAAATTTTCAGCCTCGCTCAAGGCTTTACTGTATCGACCACCTTTTTGACTCCTTTATGGCTTCAGACCAAAATGCCCTTAATGTAATTTTTGTTCTTCATACTTTTATGTAATTTCTTGACTCCGAAAGCACTATATAACCTCAGGCTAAGCCTATGTAATAAACGCTTTTAGTCTATCAATAAATCGCGCCAGCCAAATTTTCCTGGCTGTGGAAATTTCTTTCACTCTCTTTCTCGTGATTTTCACCCGCCAAACACCCTTTAAGGATGATAACTCAAGGGATGCTTGGCTAAACTCTCCTCATCCTGAAAAGAGGCCACCGTTAAAGGTTTGAGGTAATACATCGTCTCTCGTTATCAATCTGGTGCATCTATTATCATTTCATGGTTCGCATCTCACACGTGGTTTGAATCCCCATGATGTACCGAGGTTAGTGCTTGGGTGCTTTCAAGGCTCGTGATACTTGGCTGCCAGATCCATTGATGCTCAATTAGTTGCCATTTATTAGCTCCTACAAAGTTGGGATCTAAAGGGATTGTTCTAACTCCGCTTTGAAACATTAATGGGTCATAAAATGTCAGATACTAGGAAGGAAACTTTTAGGTTCGCTTTTATAGCCAAACCCATCCGGCCGAAATGACTATTATAGGTCATCCTCCTTAGCGCGGTGAGAAGGACCCGATGACATTACAATTACCTTGTAACCCTAACCCTGGTCCAAACTCAAGGAGTTCTTTACACTTCATTTCTCTCGTTAGCTACGCTTTACCACCCAAGAACCCCACCGCTTTTACTAAACCCCAACCAAAGTGGAAACACCAATTTCAATCAATCGGTGACTCATTTAACATGAAGAAACCCATCCTCGAAGTTCAACCTTAGGCCACTATACCGCAGTAGCTCTTCTACGACAATAGGAATCCTAGGATACAAATTTTGCTTGGATTCCGTGCACCTATCAGGGTACCGAACTGTCGACCATTACCTGAAATGTCGAGGACAATATCTGGCAAGAACTCTTAGGATCACATGATTACAAACTAGCCTCATAAGGAAATAAGTCATGAGAAGAAGCCGTCGAATCCAAGGATGGCCTGAAAGAAACACTGTGGTGTTTATCTCGTGATCGCTCATAAAAGAAGAGAGAGTCCCGCACCACTCCCGAACATTTCTTATGAAAGGTCAGTTGCCCATCGCCAGACTCCGTAGTTTAAATGGCTAAACATCGATCCGTATTTGATCCCTCCCAAAAAAAAAAAAAAATCCTTGTGGTGCGATTATCATAGAGATGACAGACATGAGACCGATAGGTGCCGAAGCCTGATGTTTATGGTGGAAATGCTTATCAAAGCGAGACACCTCAGGAGGTATATCAGAGAAATTGACCACATAGAATCCAAGTAGCCACTGACAGAGTTACAAGGCCAGGTAAGAGCCTTGTTTAATTCAGACTAATATTAACTATATAATCGGGCGACCATCTCCATCCACTAATATCACGGCCGCCAATAAGAAGTTCTCGAGCCACAATCGTTAAGGCCCTGATAAATGCTATCCACACTGAGGGCAAATATGAAGAAACCAAGCCATCAGACACCCATATCCTTTCCCTCTCGTTAACCCAAACAAAATACATGCCCCACCATGAGTGCACCTGACTGCCCTCCGTAGACAATCCGCTTTGATGTGCGTAGGGTGCCGTAGATCCCGGTAGTACATAGACTTATTGCAAACCATCCGCCTCATGTGACAGAAGTTTTCCCTTAGGTATGGCAGAACTTAAACCTACTAATCCTCCTCGGTTTTAATGGTGTAACTACCATAACTCTAGAAGATGTCACACTCCCTTTAAAATCCAAGCTAGTGACTCAGTAGGTTATGTTCTCAATCGTCAAAGACTTGGGGCCTTACAACGCCATAATGGGGTGAGCCTGGCTGCACTCGATGAAAACTATCCCCTTAACCTACCACTAAACTTAGCCATTCGACCAACGCTAGCAAGTCGACCTTTAAATAGTCGCCTGGCCGCATGGTAGTTGCTATCAACTATCTATGGGCTGAATACAGGGAGGGAGTATTAACGTTGAAAATCCTCCCCTCGAAGATCAAACCCCCACGTAGCAATCACAATTTGTCACCCAGATCAGGGCGAAAAAGAAGGATCCGTCAATGTAACTCGGAGAAGCAATGTCGATCGCTGTAAAAGTTCACTTTACATTAGCCTTCATCCATGAAGAAATGAAAGCAAGCATTTACCTACGCCGTGAACAATATAGATGTATTCTCTGAAGCCACTTAGATATGGATTGGGATTAACCCGGGACGGTGGCCTCTCATAAGCCAAAACATTATCCTCATGGCTGTAATTTTTCGCAGCATCAAAAGTGAGGCATTTCCACCCGCATCTCCATCGATCATTAAACTAAGTAGAGCAATTGGTCGAGCAGTTTCATTAGGGAAGTGAAATACCCCGAATGGCTAGCCAACGTCGTGGTAGTTCTAAAGAAAGGGGGGGGGGGTGGTAAGTAGCGAGTATGTGTAAATTACACTGACCTCAATTAAGCATGCCCAAAAGATAGCTTCCCCTTGCCACGTATAAACCAAATTGTTGATATCGTAGCTCGCACGAACACGCTGTTTCGATCGTCGGTATCAATTAATCTCTACGTACCCGCTTAATGTAGAAAAAAAAAAACGCACTTCATTACATTGCACCCAAGTTATACCGCTATACGCAGATGCCTTCATTTCAAAGAATGCCAGTATGTCTCTATCAAAGATTGGTGACTATATTTTGACTCGCCGAAACAACACAATGGAAGCCTAAATCGACGACATGCTCAGAAATCTAAAGAACTCTTCGACCACACCAAGCATATACAAGAGGCCTTCGAGTCAGTTATATGAATGGAATGAAACCTCAACCCTAAATGTGGGTTCAGGTCGCCTTCTCAAAAGTTTTTAGGCTTTATGGTGACCTAGAGAGGGATAGAAGCTTAACTCTATCCAATCCAAAGCTATAATGGACTCCTCGTGCCCTACCTCTGTGTGAAAGGAGCGGTGAGCACTTAATCACCGGGCCGGCGGCTCTTGGGGAGGTTCATCTCATTTCATGCATCGATTAAAACCATTTTTCATCACCCTAAGGGGAGCTAAAAGGGCCTAATGTGAACCCAGGAATGCGACCAGTTTTACTTCTGCAAATAAACAATATCTTACCGAACCACCACTCTGCCAAAGCCCGCGGGCAATACACTTACCTTTACTGAGGTGTCGAGGCCTCAGAAGTGCAACTTTCAAGGAAGACGAAACCAAAATGTGAAAATTTCAATATTCTTCATGAGCAAACCTCTATCCAAGCAAAATACGGTATAATTGCCTGAACAAAGACTATCTCCTCGCGTTGTGGTGGCTAAGAAGTCACTTCCTACTTCTGTGCACGCCCCCATCGCCATGTTGACTAATCTCCTATCATAAGAACCATACGTACTCAATTCGTCAGAAGCACGTGGTCTTAAGAGGCAATTGAATTGCTGAATTTGTATCTGGGATAAACCTCGCTCGCATTAAAAGGGCGGTATCAGAAGATTTTAGTAGAATCACCCGTCTGATGCACTAGTATGACGTCGGCTGCGGGATCCCACGCGGACGACGCTTCTCACCAAACAGGAGCCGGAGTTGGCTTGCAACTTAAACCCCAATTGGGGAAAATATAGAATATACCATACTGTTAGGCTTCCCCATGTCCAATAATGAGATTGAATATGAAGCAATCTCGGCCTGGTCACCCCCAAAAAGTCTATATCCTAAAACTCATCATACTGTTGACTCTCAACTAGTGGTGGGACAGATGAATGGAGAGTACAAAGGGCATGGTCATGTATGCAAATTTGGTTAAGCAACGACTAGGAAGTTTTGCACCATAGAAGCTCGCCATCCCGAGATCAAAATGAAAAGGCGAACACTTTGACAAAGAAGTGGTCGTGATTCATCTCGACAAGAGAAACAACAAGTGTTTCTTCTCGGTTTACTACTACATCATGGGTCTATCATGACGACTAAGCGAGCCAGATAGATGAAGAATCCTCTTCTTGGCTAACCCTTATAATGCGTTATCTAAGACGGAGAGCTCCTGATAATAGGATTATTTCCATAAGATTTAGGCCCAAAGTGAAAGCGTTTTCCTTGTGAACTCGGTAATCAGATAAGCGATCTCTTGACGAGCCATATCTTAAATGTCTTACCACTAACAAAGGACAGTGATGTATTAAGGTAAATCCATGAGAGGATAGTTATGCGAAACCATCCAAGCGCTAGAACTTTAGCTCATAGGGCCTATACGCAAGGTTATTATTGGCCAACTATGAAAGCAGATGTATCCACCTATGTCAGAAAGTGCGATCGCTGCCAATAATGCCCTCATCATCCTACGGGTGCTTCGCCAAGATCTAACCACCATCACGAGCCCCACTACCCAATGGAGAATCGAGGAGAGCTGGATCTCACCGCCACCGCCTCAACTCGTAAAAGATCGCTGGCTGCCACCGACCACGAGCAAACAGAGAATCGAGGCCTTCGCCTCCATCAAAGACAAGAACGTCATCCAATTCGTCTGGAAGAACATTGTCTGCCGGTTCGGAATACCTCAATCGATTGTAATTGACAATGTGCCATAATTTGATATGGACAGTACAATTTCGCCATGAGTCAAAATCGTAACCAGACGACACCGTGATACTCACAAAGCAACGCCGTGGAAGCATCTAACAAACTCTCTTAGTGGCTTTATGAAAGCACTCACATTCGCAATAAAGTAGTAGACGAACTACCTGCAGTTCTTAGCCCATAGAACAACCAGCCGTGAGCCGACCGCGGTGTCGCTTATTCACTACCTATGGGATGGTGGCCATTATCCCTACAAAATTGGAATGCCCACACTTTGAACTTAAATCTCTGAAGAGGCTAATAATACTAAAGCCTCAGAGACCTGATATGATAGACAAGCTCCATGAATCAGCAGCTATGTGTATGGCATCATACCAGTAAAGATCAACAAACTTATAGGCGAGTAAGACATCGTGCATGTAATGCCGAGACCTAGTCTTAAGAAGGGTCTTGAAAACACGACATACCCAATAGCCTAGCAAGTTCCAACAAATCGGGGAAGTGGCTATACACGATAGTTAGAGCTGGGCCAACCTATCTTACGATCGGAAAACTCGACGAAAGGCTAGTGCCCAAGACGTGGGAATGCCACCTATCTTAAGAGGTATTATCAATAAAAATTTTCCCTTTAAAGGTACTATCAATAAAGTTTCCTTTAGAATGTTTTCTTTCTCTTGCTTCCTGAAATATTAGCAATTAAATTTCCTTTAAAGTATTCTTTTAATAGCTTCCACCGTATGTGGCTCATAGATCACCCGGCTCTTCAAAGGATCCATATGTGGCCTATAGCCTGCTAGCACTTTCAAAAGACCAAATGTGGCTCATAGCCTCGCTAGCTGATTTTAAAAGACTGGGAGGTGCTCATAGCCTCGCTAGTACTTTCAAAAGACCGGGACGTGGCTCATAACCCGTTGGCACTTCAAAAGACCGTGGGATGTGGCTCATAGCCCCGACACTTTCGAAAGACGAAATGTGCCTCATGTACTTACTAGCACTTTCAAAAGACCAAATGTGGCTCATAGCCTGTTGGCACTTTAAAAAAGACCAGATGTGGCTCATATCCTTTTGACACTTTCAAAAGACCAGATATGGCTCATAGCCTACTGGCACTTTCAAAAGGCCAAACGCAACTTCTAACCTGTTAGCGCCTACTTAGGCGCAGTAGTGGCTCTAGCCTAAGGCCGAGCCAGTCTACAATGGTGCCTCGCCGGTCAGCTCCCATGTTCGACTTTCCTAACATTTGACACCCTAAGCAAATTATCCTGGCCGCAGGATCTGTGGAAAAGAGTCACAAGGATCAATTAAGTAAAATAAAATCATATTTCATAAATACGCATGTAGCGTCATATTACATAAATGTTCCGAAATCTAACATGCCACTAGCTACATGGTTCCCAACAAAAGCACTCTTCCTCGTGCTCCCTTGTCGCTTCGCTCTCTGATCTACCTTTATCGCCGTGACCTCGCATCGCAGGACTGAGCACTGGGTTCGCAAAGAACTCGAAGTAAAGCGGCCGCTGGAGTCGGCATACCATCCTAACTTCAGTCGGGTTCTGCAAATGTTGTGTTTGAACACAACATCTATAACCATACAAAAATAAGCTCTAGCCTTGCATCTAGCCTTCCTCAACAACCACTGAGCCTCTAGACTCTACCAGTCATCCTTAAATTCTCACTGTTTCAACCTGCGTAACGGTGAGCCAATACGAGTAACTTGGGCTTCATTTTTAAATTTCATCCCTCTCCCCTTCTCCTCGCCCCTCGCAATCTTCTTTTACACTAGCCTTGCCTCTCGCTCCCAATGCTTAGACCTTAGATTTCGGCCTTAGCCAAGGAGGTGTCCAAGGCCCCCGCTTGAAATGGCCAACCGAGCATAAAGCCACAACTTCAAAGATCGCCCGCACCTGTGCATGGAATTCCTTATTCTGGCGAGCCATGTGACACCCCAAAACCCGGGGTCCGCTTGACTACCCAATAACCTCGCAGACATCTGAACGTCGGGTGATCCGACATTTTCACAAAACGCGTAGCCCCCTTTGTATGGGAGCTCACCCAAATACAATATTCGTATAAACCTCGTCTCAAATACCCAATATATCATCACCTATAAAACGGCCACTGGGCCCATAAACAAGATCATAACAATATCCAGAAACATACCAACTATGTCTACTGGGCCGGTAGAGTTAATAATTTACTTTATAATAATACATATATCAAAATTAGAGAATTCTAATACATGTATAAAATCATCAAAGCCACAACCCGGGCTTTCTTCACAACCTCGCCAGGACGAGCCATCCCTCGCACGCTCCCGTACTGTAAAATAATATCCTCGATTGGGCGAAGCAATGCTCGCGATGAATCACCTTGCCGGCTACTCCACCTGGGTTCGGGGCTGCAATGCTCTAAATAAACACTCAGTCTGCCAAATGCATGATCCTACTTGAATGTCTAACTTATCAACTCATACCCGGAAGTCCTCACCGAGTCTCATCGACTCTCACACTCGCCTAAGCTCCTCGATGAGAATTCATTGGCATTTATTTGTTACAGCGGACAACCTCCAATGTATATATCAACTGACCGCCTCCGACGATTGATATTATTTATGACTACCCTCCGATGTATATCAATCAGGTCAATCTCGACGATTGATATTTTTAGCTTTGGACTACCCTCCTCCAATAATTAAATACTTAGACAACCCTCTAAATCCATTTTCTAGACCACCATGCACTCACTCCTATCATCCTAGGGTGTTCCAGTGCATATGGAATGCAATGATACAATTCCATTACAAGCCTATGTCACATGTAAATATATAAACATGCATATATTCACATAAAATTCACCACACAATCATGTTATGTAATTACGCATTTCATCACATCAAAGTTAGCCTACGGGCTAATGATCAAACGGCAATTCTGACATTTTGAATTACTCAACCAAACACATTATTTCACAAAAATATATATTTTGAGAACACTGTTTCGAGAATAGTGAAACCCTCGGTTACTATTCCCGAAAAATCACAATTCATCGATTCACTTTGTGAACCCGCATTTCACGGCCATTCCCGACCTCATCCAAACCAATACATGATTTAATACAAAGATGCACAAATTAGCCACCAAAATAACCCAACAGCCTCCTCACACGGCCATCGGCTTACAAATGGTTTTAATAAATTCAATAATCTTCATCCCAAGTTTTGGGACCGATCAAACCGCCATTCAAGGCCTCAATCCAACCGAAACATCGAAAAACACTGCAACAAAGTGTAAACCCAAGAGAGAAACTCTACTCAAGGAGTTTGTTCAAACTCCAACCCAGATCTGACGCTAAGCCCTCTCCTCGTGAGAGCGCCTTTCCTTCTTGTCCCAAGATCGCCGACGCTGATCGCCTCGAGCACCTGTAAGGTAGGTTGCTCTCTCTCTCTAAAATCTCCCAAAATCTGGGGCTTTTGTTCTTCCCCGTAGCACACCGCACGCTTTCTCGCTTTAACTCAAAGACAGAATCACTATTGAAAATTTTGTCTTTAGTGACTAAACAATTTCCAAAATGACTATTATGTCCCTCTCTTTCCTAGTTTTGACATCTCTACTTCATCCTGGCCATTCACTTATCATTTCTTACTCATACCACTTATGGCATATGGGTATGTAGTTATATATGATTTTCGGCCGCATCGAAAAATCGTGATTTCAAGACTAAACGCGATGCCTCGAATAAAAATTCCGATCATTCTGAATTCAAGAAATTTTACGCATAGCTAGATTTCGTGAGATGATTCCAATGATGCAACTGCTTTATCATATGAGATCTAGAGAATAAATTAATGGATTTTTAACTGGAATTATACCGTGAATCGAAATTACTAATTTTGCTTTCCGTAAAATTGGAATTCTCAGTCTTACATTCTCCTCCTTAAAGGAATTTCGTCCGAAATTTAGGACACCATAATCAATCACATGCATATGCACGTGCACTCTACTATGCATGTAAAATGGGCCATTTAAATCTTAAACGACTTAAACCACGACCTTCATCCCTAAACAAGAAGTGGATAGTGGTCCGTGATCGTGTCCCGCGCCCACGTGACTCCTCCACTCCATATGACTGGCAGACTCTCTTACCAAATTTCACGGCCTTCAGGTCGTGAACCCGATCACTCGCCATCAACAATGCACCCCGGTCTCTCCTCAAAGGCTCCATCCGTGTCAACCTCATCCAACCCCAATCCACCACTAATGGAGCCGGATCCGGGAGTATATTCCCGAGCATGACGGAAAACACCTCGTGGACACCTGACATGCTGGGTGGTAATGCCAACCAAAGACGCAGAATCTGCCTACCCTCCTCGAGCATCTCGAAAGGTCTAACAAACCTGGCGATAGCTTCACGCCAAGTCGAACCCGACCACTCCCCTCTGGGGCATCACCTTCAAGAAGACGTGATCCCCAACCTCCGAACTCTAAGGGTCGACGTGACATCCGCATAGCTCTTCGCGGGCTCGAGTCGTGAGAAGACGCTGTCGATCAAGCTCACCTTCCTGAGGTGCTCTAATCGACCGTGGACTAGTGATGGAGCCTCTCCCACCTCGTCCAACATAATGGCGACTTCAAAGACGGGCTCCCATATAAAGGCTCTGCTACTTACACCGCATAATTTCGCCTCGATAACCGCAGCTGTAGGCGACCCACTAAGGCAAATGCTCCTCCTAGTCAGCTCTTATGATCCGTGACTCCGATGCCTCGCAGTACGTCCCTTCAATACCCAGATAGTCCTCTCAGACCTGTTCATCCGTCTCGAGGGTGGAACGTCAGACTCATCGTCACCAAGCAGGCTCCACAAATTTCTTTGAAACTCTTCCAAAAGTGTGTCAGAACCCTGGTCCCTATCCGACATCATGGATACCTGCACTCCATGTAGCCTGACTATCTCCTCGAATGTATAACCGATGACTTCCAAGGCGAAGGTCGGTCCGCAGACGGCCAGAAAATGTGCCGACTTCGTGAGCCTGGCCCACTATCACCCAAGCACCAAGGCTGGTGTTTCGCACGCCGTGGTAAGTGTGTCACAAAGTCCATCGTGACGTGCTCCCACTTTCACTCAGCCACCTCCAATGGCTGAAGTAGCCCTGCTGGCTTCTGGTGCTCAGCCTTAACTTGTTGACATGTGAGACATCGTCAAACAAAGTCCCCTACGTGTCTCTTCATCCCACTCCAATAGTAATCGCGTACTTTAAGATCCCGGTACATCTTCGCGTGCCACCTGATGCACTCCGCAAATCGAGAGCAGTGGAAACTCCCCGAGAATCTCTCTCCAACCTGGGCCAACTAGGGAAACCCCACTCACCCCTATATCGAAGACTACCATCTACGTGAACCCGCCTAGGCCCTCGTCACCCGCATTCGACGTGACGGGCCCCCGATGGACACTATCTTCGCTGGGCCCCGCCACTAGACTCAATCACTCTACTCACCGTAGACTCCAGCCACTAAACTCCCCAAACGTGCCCCGAGTCTACTGTCGCATCGTACTTCAAACTCGTCCCACGCCTCAAGCATCCGCCACTCCCGAAGCTATACTAGCCAGCAACTGCCCGTGACTTCCACCGAGTGCATCAAACATCAGCATCGCTTTACCAGATGGTAATGCAAAGTGAAGTCATAATCCTTAGAACTCCATCCATCTCAAGGCTCCCATATCGGTGTCCTCACGCAATAAAATATACTTCAGACTTTTATGGCCTGAGTACACCTCGAACTCCTCGCCATATAAGTAATGGCGCCAAATCTTCAAGGTGAAGACTACACCACAACCCATGTCAGCAAGGTGGGGTAATTCGCCGGTGGATTCTTCAACTGACGAGAACCATAAGCTACTACTCCTCCCGGACTGCATCAAAACACATCCCAATCCGCCCCTCGAGGCATCATAATACACTGTGTACCCCGTCTCCCCGTCCGGACTATCAAGATGGAAACCGGCAAGTCTCCTCTTCATCCCCGGAATGCCCCTCACATCTGGCCATCATCCCACTCCAAACTCACCTCCTTCCGGGTCAACCTAGTCATAGGTGTTGCTATCTCAATCCTCAATGAATCTCCCCATAATACCCAGCCAATCCCAAGAAACTACGTGATTCAAAGATCGCTTCTTCATCTCCTAACTCATCATCGCCGACCTTCTCTGGGTCGACCGACACTCCCCGATGCCGAGCACATACCCGTAATTCACCCGTGAAGCTGGGACCGCACTTATCAACCCGACGTATAACCGATGTAGTCTCTCAACAATCAGAACGATCTCAAGCGATACTCATGCTCCCACTCTGACTGGGAGTATATCAAGGTGTCATCCACGAAGACTACGATAAACTGATCTAATAGGCTGAACATCCATGCATGATCCATGAATGTCGCTTATTAATAATCCGCGGCATCACCGCAAACTTAAAGTGCCCATAACGCGCCCTAAACGCTGTCTAGTGGATAATCGTGATCCCTAACTCACTGGGATGGTAACTAGTGCGAAGGTTCATTCTGGAGTAGACCTGCTGGCCCTCTCAACCGATCAATCAAATCGCCAATCCTCGCAATGGGCACCGATTCTCGATCAGGAATCTTGCCTTAATCGTTTAATCAATGCACAAATGGCTGGTCTCATTCTTCTTCTTCGCAAATAGAACCGAGTACTTATGGTGAAGTGCTCTTGCCTAATGAACCTCGGTCTAATAGTTCCTCGTGAATCGACTCGAGTCTTACAACCAACCGGTGCCATCCTAAGTGAGTCATGTAGACGTGGGTGAAGTACTGTGGTGTAACTCGACATCAAGTCTACTACCCTTCGCTGAGGTAGTCCGTAGCCCATCCGAAAACATCCACATACCGTGATACCACTCAGGTAGATCTAAGTCCGTCTCTCGTTTCTCCATGGTAAGGCTCGCTAGCCAACCCGCTAACTGTCCCTAACACCTGGACTCATATACTGTCTGGGGCAAAATGTCATGTTTGTCTCCCTGAAACACCACACGAGTACCGCCCCACGGTAAAGCAGAACCCTCCTACGCTCACAATCGGAGCAACTAATTTATGTCGCCACCATCCATCCCTGTGATGACATCGAACTCTAACATGTCCATGATCCTCAGTCCATCGGGTGAGAGTCCCCGAGATCTCCAACTCGCAACCGTGACATATCATCCCTATTCTCGCCCCTAATCCCTGCAGTGAGAACCTACATACAAAGGCTCTAAGGTCTCAACTCTAAGCCCAACCTCGATCACAACCGATGCAAGAATGAAATCGAATGCGAAGCACTCGGGACCAACAACACTCTAAATTTATAGCGATAAGAAAACGCACCAGATAACCTACGATTCACACTCAAACCATGGCAGGACAACAGACACGCCTGACTCGATAAGTCCCCCGTCAGGCCTCGCCCCTCCGCCTCTACCCATACTTCCGCCTCTCTGGGCCCGCCCCGTGAAATATGAGGTGCCCGTAGCTTCCCCGAAATCTGAGATCGCCTTCTCTAAATTTCAGACCGCGGTCAGAAAAGGAACTTATCAGATCCTTCTCCCCGTCCCGACCGACCGGGACTCGTGCCGTCCCAAACCCCTGGATCCCCGTCTCTCGGGTAACTTTCCTCATGTGTCCAAAGGTCGGCACTGGTAAAGACAATCATCCGTCCCGGGCCCGACCAAGAATCCTCATCCGTCCCAGCTCGACGGCGGCGACTGAACCCTCGTGAACTAGAAGCTCGCCTTTCCCGAACCAAGAAGACTCCACCGTCTTCCTTCTACCACTAACACTCGCATCCCGAGTGCCCGAGCATCGTCCATCTCTCTCTATGGTCGCACAGACTCAACCATGAATCCATATCCCGAGGCTAGTCCTATAATCCGGCCCGAATGGACAACTTACCCACTAATCTCTCACTGGGCCAGGCCTGGCGGCCACGTAATCATCGCAAATCGAGCTAATCCTCGTGAATCTAGCCACGCAGTCCACTCAGCCATCGCCCGCCCGTACTCTAGGAACCTCGAGCCTCTCGCATGCCTCGCAGCTCCGGAGCGCACTTACCCACGAACTCCTAAACTCGGCCCATGCCATAACCTCTAAGTCTCTAGGAAGTCCTAGCCCATCTCCCCATACCCGGCCTCGCCCAGAACCGAATGGCTAACTGATCCCGGTCGGGATTGAGGTGATCTCCATAGCCTCCGACACGCTCGACCGCATAAACCAATGGCCCTGCCACCATCTGCCCTCCCGTGGAATGCCTGGGGTGGTGTAATCGCCTAAAAATACCCTAGACTTTTTATAATAATTTTATTATATATTCTGGGTATGAATTGAGCCAAACTTGGGTTTTCCGGGAAAAATTGATAAATTGACAACTCCGGGAAACTGATAAATTCACAACCTATGAAACGTAAATTTAGAGAACCCGAAAATTGTGGCACTAGAACAAGGATAAATTTTAATTGCCATAAGGGATATAAAAATCATAAAGGGAGTAGAGGATGTAGCCATACTGTAAATAAAACAAGTTTGGATGGTAAAATTAAAAAGAGTGAAGGACTTAATTGCAATATGGAGAATTAAAAAGCATAAAAAGGGAGTGTTGAGACAAACAAAATTCAATGTCTCATTTTTAGCTAGGGCAAAAACGTGTGAGAGGAAAAGAAGGGAGAAAACAAGAGGAAGAAGAGGAAGAAGAAGGAGAAGGAGAGGAAGACCAAAACCAAGGTATGTTTTCATCTTAGGATCAAGTGTGTTTTGATTTCCCTAAGGCTTCTATTTGGAGAATTGTCCTCCTTGTCTGGGGTGGTTTTGTGGAAAGATCACACAAACCCTTAACTTGTTGGAGGTTATGTGGAAACCCAAACAGAGAAGCAAACATGGAACTACCAAAATTATATGATGTTTAGAAAAATCGATGGACTTTGGGTGAATTCATAGGATTTTTACCTGTGGTTTTGTGGTATGAGGTTCCAAACCACCAATACAAGTATTTTGGAAGTTGTTTCTGATGATTTGATGATTTTTGAGGAATTAAAGAACGGGGGAAGTTATATGAGAGTCAGATCAAAAGTGGCAAAAAGAAGCAAACTGACAATTTCGAACATGTACCTAAGATAGTAATGTGGTGTACCTAAGACACTTACTCAGAGGGCCAACATGTACCGCATGTCACCGTATCGTAACATGTACCGGTACAGTCCAAGGTGTACCAGATGTGAGCCCAAATGACCGGGGATTGTAGTTTTAGTACCTGGAAGCCTCAAATTCATACACCATTAATATGGGAACCTTATTAAATGATTAAGAGAGGTTCAAATAAGATCGGAACTCGACGAAAAACGATCGTGACTTCGCCACTCTAAGAAAGCTCGTCATTTCTACGATATTTGTTTAGTATGATTACTTGCTTAACCACTAAGAGTGAATAAATCAGATTACTAGTACCTGTGAAGACGATAACCTGACCTAGGATTAATATCGAGAAAGAAACGGAATCGATAATTGGTTTGTTCTATAACTGATCTTTATTCCAGTTTGTTCTATAACTAATCTTTATTCCAGTTTGTTCTATAACTGATCTTTATTCCATTTTGTTCTATACTTGATCTTTATTCTAGTTTGTTCTCTACACGTTCTTTATTCTCATATCAAGCCTCTATTCGCAAATATACATATATCGATTTGAATGATTAGTATTTGAAATGTTTGACAACATCGGCATGTATGCGTGTATTTGAGCTACGTTTAATTTATTGCATAAAGTAAATTGATTTGAACCGCATATTTAATGACCAACATGATTCCGGGACCACCAATCGAATTCGCATAAAGGTAACCGTATTTGTCTAATGTGAAATCACATTGCTACCGAATGACAAACAAGACATGATTCACCAATGAATCTATCGCGAATGCCGAATTCTATAGTCAAGTAGGTGAGATCTGCACACGAATGCGAAATCACATTGCTACCGACGACAAACAAAAGATGTGATTCACCTAATCGAACTGGGCTGTGATGTCGAATTTATAGCCATATGTGAAATCATAAACCGAAAAGTTAACACGTATTGAAAAGTGTATTTGTATTAGTATCTTTACATTACACCGATATTGTATAAAGGCATTATTTGATAAATGCATGATTTTATATTGAACAAAAAAATGAATAGAGAATCAGATAGGAACCACTAAGCATGAAAATGCTTAACGTATTGTTTTATCAATGCCAGTACCGAGTGATAGACATCGAAGCAAGACCCAAGATCGAGGAGCCTGTGAGTCATAGAGAAGGAATTACTGAGTATGCTCCTTCATATGATTACTCCATTTCTTTCGAACATTGATTTTGTAAAACATTTGAACTCGAATCATTATTTTTGTAAAGGCATTTGTTAAATGTAAATGTTAGTGAATCTTGTTAATTGTAAATGCTTTTAGCGGGCTTGCCCAAAATGAAATGCTCCCGCGAAATTACAAAATTTAAAAATGAATAACACAAGCCAAATGTTTTGATAAGATAATTGGAATGCTGAGTAAAACCTGCTCCGCTTGATCCGCCAACCGGTCGAAACGGATTCGGGCGCGACACTTTTGAAAACTAAAATTTAATAAAACGCTAACTAAAAGAATTTAAACGAGCGTCCCCGGGTTTCGGGGCCGGACTTGCCAACCTGGTCATCGCTCAGGGTCGCTACGTGGTGCGCTCTAAATCGCGGAGGTTGATTAGGTCCTCCCCTCGACACCGCAAAGCAACAGGCGATAGTTGTACCACAGAACACCTACAAAATTTCAAGAAAGGCCTCGCGATCAAATACCGACGACCGGTCAAATGTCAGTGATGCTCGACCGGGGCACTCGTGGACGCCCACGCCTCGCTCCCGCTTCAGCCATCTACACAATTAAATGGCGCGAACACAATGTAGCATCTCGAAGGCATAAACACAGCCTCGAGACACTAATCATACACAAAACCAGTGCATATATATCAAGTCCCCGATTTATGCTACCAGGCAATCATTTCATTTTAAACAAATCATTTTGATCAACAAAAATTTCATTTTTGAAAATTTTATTTTATTTTTCGAAAATTTTGTCTAATTTTTATTTGATTTTTTTTTTCAAAAATAATATTTTATTTATTTTTATTTATTTATTTTTTTTCGAAAAATTTTTCCCCAAAAATTGACTTAGGAACAAGATCGAAGTTGAAACTCCGGGTCAAAACAGCCGAGTGCACCGAGTGCATAGCCTCGTCGTCTAACAACACGCCAGCTACACCTGTGCCACACCTGTGCCTATGCGCCGCGCTCAAGGCATGCACCCGCCCCACGAGCTCGCACCCGTGGCCAAGGCTACTAGAGTCTCCGTCGCTACTACCAGAATCCCGTCACAGGTTGGCCATATACTGGGCTACAAGATCGCGTCGCTCAAGTGAGCCCGCTTTACGTGCCTGGGCCGCACGCTTCGCCATTACCATACTACCAGGCGCTCCGCCCGCACTCAGGCCGCCTCGCCCATCACGGCCACATATGCCGCTACGCCCCAAGACTTGTTGCTACCGCACTCAGGCTAAAGGCGCCCCGCGCCTACGAGCCTTCCAGCTCGCGCCTACGCTAGTCCCTGTGCCTAGCCAATGCTCAAATGGGCAATAGCCCATTCGTGCTCCGCTTTTTTTTTCCTTTTTTTTCATTTCTTTTTTCACCACTGTGAAAATACAAAAAAAAATTCTATTTATTTTCTTTCATTTTCCAAGACACCAATAACTTTATTAAAATTTATTTTTATCTATATATTTATTTTCTTTTTTCATTTCCCAACAAACCAAATAAATCAAGCAAATTTATTTTATTTATTTTCGTCTAGCCATATCAGAAAACTCCTATAATTTTTCCTATGTGCTATCCATCTAAGCACACAATTCAATCACAGCACAACATTTCATGTTATGCACAACCAAGCATGCAAGCACACTTCACAAAATCCAATCACACAAAACACACCAACGCATCCATGCAGTGCCCTAGTTTTGCCCGGTGATTTCATAAGTAATCTCATACCTAAACAAAACATCGAACCACACCTAGTGGCGATGTTCTTACCCCTCAAAGACTATGGCCTAAGCCCAAATCCCCTAAAGCCCTAGGTAGCCGTATACTTAGGCTCTGATACCAAGCTGTGACAACCCAAAACCCGAGGGTCCGTTGACTACCGGTCAACCTCGCTTATCGCTGCACGTCGCACCACATTTTTCATTAAAAATCGTTAGGTCTCCCTTTGTAATGTGGGAGCTCTACCCAAATACAATACATGTATAAACCTGTCCCAAACAAATTAATATATCATCAATTGAGTAAAACTACCACTGGGGCCAATAAACAAAAGACTCATAACAATAACTCAGAAACATACCAACTATGTCCAATAGTTCAGTTAATAATTTACTCTTATACAACACATATCAAAAATTAGAGAATTTAATACATGTATAAAATAATCAAAGCCACAACCCTTACTTTCTTTACAACCTTAGTCTCTAGGACGAGCCGTCCCTCGCACGCCCTCAGACCCGTAAAATATCCCTCGACAGGTGAGCTAATGCCCGCAGTGGAATCATCCTAAGTGGGCTACTTCCAACGGCCAAAGCAATGCCCAAATAAACACTCATCTCGAAGGGGCCGGTGATCCTACTTGAATGTCTAACTTATCAACTCATACCCGAGTCCTCACCGACTTTCACACTCGCCTAAGCCTCGCTTGAGAATTCATTATATTTATTTGTTATGGACAACCTCCCGATGCATATATATTTCCAATCGACCGGCCTCTCGACATTGATATTATTTGTGGACTACCCTCCGATGTATATCAATTGAGCCATCTCCGACGATTGATATTTTTAGTTTGGACTACCCTCCGATAATTGGGCACATTTTAGACAACCCGAACCATTTTCTAGACTCACCACGCACTCACCCTATCATCCTGTGGTGCTCCCAAGGCATATAATGGCGATGCCAATTCCATTGGCGCCTGCGTCACATGTAAATATATAAACATGCATATATTCACATAAAATTCAATCACACAATCATGTTATGTAATTACGTGATTATCACATCAAAGTTAAACACATGGCTAATGATCAAATGCGTAATTCGATTTCAATTACTCAACCAAACATATTATTTCACAAAATATATTTGAGAACATCGTTTAGAATAGTGAAACCATCTACATTATTCCCTAAAAATCATTAATTCATCGATTCACTTTAGAACCTACATTTCACTACTTATTCTCGACCACATCCAAACCAATACATGATTTAATACAAAGATGCACAAATTAGCCACCAAACAGTCTGAACAGCCCCCTCACCCGCCACTCGTTACAAAATGGCTTTAATAAATTCAAACAATTTATCCCAAGTTGGGATCGATCAAACTACACCAAGGTCTCAAGCTAACCGAAACATTGAAAAACACTTAAATAAAGTGTAAAACCCAAGTAGGGAGAAACACCTACCTCAAGGAGTTTGTCTAAACTCCTTAAATCTGGTACCCCACGCGGCTCACGTAGAGTAGCTCTTCTTGTCCCGAAGATCCACACCATTTGACGCCCGATAATCTGTAGAGAATTGCTCTCTCTCTAAAAATCTCCTAAAAATCTCCAGCTTTCTGCTCTTCCCGTAGCACACCGACGTTTGTGCTTTTAACTTGGGGAAGACAACTATTGAAAATTTTGTCTTTTAGTGACTTAAACAATTTCCTAAATGACCATTATGCCCCTTTTCCCGCTTGATATCTTATTTATCTCTAGCCATATCCATTTTCATCATTTCTCTACTCATGCCACTTATGAAATATGGGTATGTGTTATATACGATTTTCATCGCATCAAAAATCGCTTTATCAGACCGAAACGATGCTTCAAAACGTGTAAATTCCGACTATCTCGAAATTGACGAAATTTTACGTGCTAGCTAGATTTCGCGAGACGATTCCAATCTGCAATACGCTTCACTCATCCGAGATCTAGAGCAAATTCTCACGGATTTTTAATCGAATTACAATTTCGGTGAACCGAAATTACGATTTTACTCCTTTTCCTAAATCGAATTTCTGGGTCTTACAAGCCATGTTCACAGCTTGACAACCCTTCCGTAAAAGAGGAGATGTTAGAAGAAAATCACAACATAAAACTCACTGCTCATAAAAATACCTAAAATTCAAATGAACCAAAATTTCGCCAACTCATAGTCAGGGTAATGATGAGAACCCCGTTGGCCACGCGACTGGAAGGACTTCCTATCCAAATGTGGCGCCAGGAAGGGGACTCGAGTACTCTTCAAAGACGAGCCACCATAGTACTCCTGAGAAGGTGGGGCAAAGGTCGCGCATATATGCAACCAAAGACTCCATCTTGGTAAAGGGGCTCCAGCGGTCAATGATTTCTCGAGTAGCATTTGGACTAAGAGCCACTGTGTCCGCCTCGAATGACAACCCACTCAGAAAGAAACATACGAGCCTAGCATAACCGGTTAGGCATCCCGTCTACAAAGGATGATACATATGCAAACTCGACCAAGAATGATTTCGCCCAACGACTATTTTTATAGAGCTCCTCCATAACTTCATCAAGATCGGGAGGCCCTCTCGTCGGGACCCTATTCTCCAACAATGCATGCTTCATCTAGGATCATCCTAAGAGGCACCTCCAAAGCCAAGTAAAGCATCGAGGGCTCATTTTCGTGAGTCCAAATAACTATCATTGGGATCTTCCGAGCCTCTCTATCCGGCACCATTGGCGCTTCCGCCAGATACTTTAGAGTCTGCGCTTTCCCTCGTGCTCGCTTCACTGCTGCATCCGTGTGGTGAATCGACAAAGGTTGGGACATACCTTCCTCCATCTTCTGGGCCTAGGTCACTAGCTTGATCCACCTAACTACAAAGCCCTCTAACCCGCACCGACAACCATGATCTCGCCGCTTTGTCTTTTCTCTTCTTCGCGTGATCAAGTGTGCTTTAGGTCCTATATGGGCCAGAGGTGATTGATCTGACCAGATAAAGCTAACCAAGGCTCTTTATGGAATCTCTACCGGTGGCTCTTCAATGCACTCCCGCTTGCGAGGAGCCGTCGATCGACTTTAAGGTCGACAATGACAAAATATTCCCCCATGACTAGCTCTTATGGCAGCCAGCTGGGGATGACGGGGACTATGTAACAAAAGGGGCTAATCAACCCAAGAAGTTCTTCACCGACAAGAGAGCTCGTGATTGTAGCCTCGCTCCGTAATCTTCAACAATAGCCCGATATGCTCAAGATCAAGCTCTCGACCTAGTCACTCGCCTCGACTTCGCTACCCGCAAAGTCCAAAGAAAATGGCCCGTCAGAGGGCGATTGATTCGTGGCCACAAAGAGGTATGCGAATCAACAAAATTTATATCCTAGTTCTACTCACGAGCAAAGCTACCGCAAGATAAAGGGTCTGTGGTCAACTGTGTGGATGGGTTTTATTCGTACAAATGACTCACGTAGGCTCAAATGGTGAATTTAAATTGATTTTAAGGTGGTAATAAAAATGGGGGAGCGATGGTTTGCAAACCGAAAATAAGGTGAAATAAAATATAAAAAAGAAATCTCGCCATCAGCCACCGGGTTTATGTCTTGTGCCAACCGAGAGGTCCTTTCTGCCTTTTCCTCGCTGGGGGAGGATGATATAGTCATTTCCGAACCGATCTTCATTTGGCTTTAAACTAAACCCTAATAATTTTCGCTTTTACAGAAAGCATTATTTAGCATTTATGGTTCCTACAAAGGAAAATCTATCACTCAAACACTCCATCCTACAATGATTCGTAAAGGGCAACTAATGAATCTCTGGATCTAATAACAAGCATCCACCGAACCCCAAAAGATTACTAAGTATCGATCAATGAGGATGCATCTACGTTGAAAATATAACCCTTAACCTACCTCCATGGTTCGTAAAGAGTAATCACTGGATATCGCGTATCGTAAAGCCAATACAATCGAACCCTAAAAGCTTGCTAAGTATTGGCCAAAAGAAAGTACATCAAAAAAGCTTTTAAACCTGTGGTGCTGCAAAATTTGGGAACCAAAATGTCAAACCTCGTTGCGAAAATAGGGAACCAAAAGTTAAACTTTAAAACCGTTTGCCAAGAGTCTCTCCTCTTCAAGGAGGAAGAGGTTCAGCCAACCATCCTCGAGGAGTGTTTTCAGAGCCGAGAAAGGGAGAAAGTTAAGAAAACGGAGAACTGAGCCCTAATTTTATTCACTAAAAACGACTCCTTCACAGTGTTTACAAATGGCTTAAATAGCCAAAGACAAGCAAAATTACCAAAAACTATATAAAATAAACACTATTACAAGGAGAAAATGGGAAGAAACGAAAAATTGTAACAAGCAAATAAAGCGTGAAATGCAGAGAACAAAATGCAGACGGTCATATGCAAAATCACTATTGTGTTGTGACTAAAATTTGCTCGCTTCATTTTTCTTCTATTTCCCGCTTCTTCCTTCTTGGTCTCCATCTATGATGTTGAGTTTGACTAATTCTTCATGCTTGATCGACCAACAATTTGCATGATTAGCCTTAAAACCCAAAATTTGCCACAAAAACGCGATCAAGAGAATAGTGTGTGGACCCGAATAACCTGCATCGATTAATATACAAAAATACCAAAAACCTATAATAAATAGGGCTTTAAAAATAGCACTTTAAAAATTAATCAGCAATCTAGAAAAGAACAAAGCCCTGTTTAAATGAGACAAACCCGAAATGTGAGGACCGGTTTAGGTCAAACAGGAGCCCAAGAGAGCCTAACATCTCATACCATGGCCCTTTCACTAAAACATCCCCTTTTGCCTTAGTCTTAGGGGAGTCGAGGAGTCTAGTTACAAATTACAGTCGAGGGCTATGGGCCAACATAGATAGACGACCCCCAATCCCAAGCTTTAAAGTGTAAATAAAACAAACCTCTACCAATGAAATATCTAACTAGTAGAGGAAGTTTAGCATATTGCAACCCATCAAGATCCGAAAGACATTCAAATGTATGAGTGTAGGAGGTGCCCGAGTGAAGTGAAGGACTGCTTCACTAACAACGAGATAGGGAAGAGAAGTCCAACAACAACTTCTCCTGTGTGAAGTAGACTCAGATTACTTCACCCCTCCTACACCGAGATAAGAAATCCTCTAACAACTCTGTACTAATATTAGCAAGGACTTCTAACAAAAGAATCTCAACCTTATGCATAACAACAACCAAAGTTAATACTTCAGGCGGCGATTCTCGGGGTCCTCCTTATGCCTAGCCTCGACCGGTAGAAGTCTCTTCCAACCTCTCGCTCATACTACAAGCAAAAAAAAAAAAAGGATAAGCTCTGAGGACCTTAGCATAAGGCCAAACTGGAGAGGTTTCAAAGGTTCGACAACCCACCAATAACCAAACCTAAGAACCCCAATCGATAAATGATGGACGACTTCAAAAGAGGAAAAAAGTTTCTAAACACGTACTAAAATGGAGACACGAAAATATAAAAGAGGCACGTAAACACAGCTTGTAAAATCATCAGTAAATCGAAGACGCCAGTGGGGCCCGATGATTTCAAAGAACTGGTCACGTAGTTCGACGAGAAAATAAATCGCAACAGTGAAAGTTTTATCAGTGTGAGGTAGCACTGAGTCTAACCCCTAGGTGAAACATCGTCAGCACACAATGTTCCATCAACATCATGCCAGCGTCATGCCAGAAATGCACGCCACCAACACCTTGCGATCAAACACGCTTCACCTTCCAAATGTTCGATGTACTTATTACTAATCCTTTCAAATTTTTCCACACTAGAGGTTTAAAGCACAGTATTTTCCCCAAGTGCAAAAGCACGAAATTCTAGACGGGAAAAATGGGGGTATTTTGAGTACCATGGTCTTTGCACCACTCACCACCTAGCCCAGGACCATTCTGGGGCCTAAGACTCCACCCGGCCCACGATGCGAAGCGGTTAAAAGCCCACCCACCATATTAAAAACCAGGAGGACACTCACCCAGACGGGGAACCGAAAGTCGCACCCGAGATATGTCAAGGTGCTCCAAGAGGTTGTTTCAGGGCAACCCGTCTGTAGCCTTGTCTCCGAGCCTACATCCGCATATGGGGAAGCTTGTTATGGAAAGGATGGCGAGGAGGTCGACGCAGCGATATTTATCATCAGATTTCAGCTAGTAAATCCATTACTCGAAGGATTAATCCTTGATAATGAAGAATTAACCCTGTTATATAAAGAGAGATTTTATCCCCAAGATTAAGAGATTTTCTTTCCTAAAATCAATGGGAGATTCGTGAACCACTTTCTATAATTTGGAAAGATCCCCCATAATAGAAGGGTAAGCAATTCTAACTACGCATACTTTCTTCTTCTTCCTTTCCATATTTTTATTGACTTAATCATCGGAGAGGCTGACCTATCACTACTTAATCGCCAAGTGTTTACACACGCCACCGATGCCTAGGGGTTCAAATGATCACGATAACAACAAAGGGTATTTTATTAGCTTTTCTCTAATCGATCCTCTAGTCATCAGGACCCAATTGAGTAAACACGCTTATCCGTTTACGGAATACGGGGTAAACATGTTTACATCATTGCAGTTCATTCGACCTTTTCTTTCTTTAAACAACTTTTAAAGTACTCAGCCAGAATCGTGATTATGACATTACAAAATCTTGAGTCCAACCTGTCTCTCTGGGCTTAGCAAGTATTTATTAAATGTTGTTGTCACCTCGATCTTTGAACTCCTAGCATTAGCAACAAGAATATGAACTCTATAAAGTTAGGCGATCCGGCTGACTGGTCGCCCGCCTCAATAAGTAGTCGTGAAATATGAAGAAGAAGAAATAGAGGTTCGTGCAATTGAATTGCTTACCTCCCATCAGGCGATCTTCCCGATTATAGAAAGTGGTTCATGAATCTCCTCTTGATTATTGGAAAGAAAATCTATTAATCTCATGGATTAAATCTCTTCTACCATATCAAGGATTAATTCTTCTTTATAAAGGATTAATTCTTCCTTATCAAGGATTAATCCTTTCGAGAAATAATGGATTTGGAAACTGGGAAATCCGTTGATAAATATCCTTTGCATATTTTCCGCCTTCATATCCTTTCCATAATAAGCTTCCCATCCGCTGGCAGAGATGGCCTACTGGGACTTAAAATTCTTACCAGCCAAGAGCTAGTCCATTTTCGAAGACATCCTAACTCTCTTTAGATTCTCCAAATTCGAGTGGTGCCCCCGCTCTGTTACGGTAAGTGACTGGTCGTGAACACATCGTGGGCCAGCAGCTGCCAGAGCTCAGTCTATATCGAAGGTGGTCTAAAGACCATGATACCTACAATGCCCTCCTTTTCCACGGCTCGAATTTCGTGCTTTTTCAGTCGGGAACATACGCTGTTTTAAAACTCGCGCGAAAGTTGAAAGGATCGAGAGGGACCAATGTGCGCATCGAACGCGCTAGAAGGTGAAGAGTGTTTGGATACAAAGTAATTGGGAAGGCGCACATTTCCCAATATGTCTATGGCGCATGATGTTCTGATGGCATTTAATGTGCCCGTTGATGTTTCACCCCTATATATGTGGGTCAGTCTGAGCACACTCTTTACTATTTCATAAAGCCTTTCGCCATCAGTAATTTCGTTTCTCCCGTGCTTGAAAAATTTTCTTTCAAGTGAATCATCAAGGTCTCTCGACTACTTTCAATTTTCCGAGTTTTCAAACTTCGTTTGTATCACTTTGTCAGGTTTTTCAGGTCTATGTTTGGTCGGTATTTTTGGGTGAGAAAGTTCGTTCTTTCAGTTTTGTTTAAATTCTTCAAGGGGGATTTTTTTGTCTTTTCGCTTATCCCCTTTATCCGCTTTTGCTTCGCTCATGTAATGGCTTCGAGTCATGAAGAGGGCTTCCACCAGCTAGGGTCAAGTATGGCAGGATCGACAGACCTCGACCCGATACCCTCCGTGATTCCTGAGGAACCCGCCTAGTGAAGTCCCACTGTACAATCCCTAGAGAATATCGAATGGAACCCCACTTTAAGAAAGAAAGTAGACACATGCATTAATATAATACCTCAACTACATATAAGGATATACAACAGCTTAAATCCACAACCGACCTATTTTACTGTAGGTCATAACCACAAACACACATAATAAAGACTCATATGAGTTCAATACTAAGATTAGAGCATTCTAAGAGTGTTTGAGAATTTAGGGGTATAAATGAAATACATAAGTCCAATAAAATAAAGACTGATAGATAAGATAGAATACTGCAGCTTTGTTTCCAGAAAAGAGCGATGTAGAAGCCGGGCGCGAGGTAGGTCTCTCACGAATTGCCCGGACCTAGGAAACTAATCTTAAACAATAAAACGTGAGATAATAAATCTCGCTGAGTGACATAATTTTATAAGGAGAATAATGCTTTTATTTCTGAATTCCTTCTCTCAAGACTCACGCCCACTCTTTTGCAAGGTTCCCATTTAAACCCATATTTCACAAAAACCCAAACTTATACCAAGTCACGCATGAAATCTATGCTCAAAATTTAATCAATTCTATTATTAAGAAGATTTTAACCTGAATTATTCATAACATAAATTGAGCATAATATATATATATATATATATATATATATATATATATATCATGTCAGAAATGTCACTAAATACAAATAACCATAAATATTGAAATGGTTATAGCTTACTCCGAAACCAACAATGTACCATACCATATACCCATCATAAACCGTGGAATACCCCACCTCACGACCCTCAACCTCGAGAGGTGTCGTGGTAATAATAATAATGATGAACCGTTTAAACCCGACTACCTACCGTGAAATAATATATAACCGCTGATGAAATCAACCCACGCATAATCGTGCAACCCCGTAAACCTTCAGTAAACCCTACCTCACTACCGTGGAAATAATATATAACCGCTGGATGAAACCAACCTCACGACACCGTGGCAAACCCAGTGTAAACCTTCGGGTAAACCCAACCTCACGACCATGGAAATAATATATAACCGCTGGATGAAACCAACCTCAATGCATACACCGCGGCAAACCTGGTGTAAACCTTCTGGGTAAACCTAACCCCACAATGGAAATAATATATAACCGCTTGGATGAAACCAACCTCACGACACTCGCAAACCCAAAGTAAACTCGTGGGCAAACCCGACCACTTCGCCGGTGAGAAATAATATGGCAACCGCGACAAAACCAACTCACGACAATCGCGGCAAACCTAGTACACCGCAATATAACATCTTAATCGAACTCTCTGTACTATTTGGTACAGATCAATTATAACAACCAACACGATCCTTACTCATATGCCTTCAACTGTATGATCAGACATAAACGCCCCTCTACAAAATCTCAAAATCCATTCCTAAATCTCAATAAATCTTCAAAGTATTAAAACCTTAATCCATGTACCAAATGTTTATCACCAAATTTATCCAATGAATCATGAAAATTTCCAAACATTTAAAATGTTTGACAAAATCCATGAAATGATAACTGTTTATATAAAAACAATATACTTATATTTATGCACACCAACCATTCGATCAAATAATGTATATATAAAATGATTTACCACCATTTTATATCATAATAATACCCCAAAGTATTTAAAAAGTATATATAAACCCACTTTACGTATTCATGTATGGCTCGCTCACTCCCCGAGGATCGTCCCTAAGCTCAAATATGAGTGCCCAATATAAATAAAAATACCATTTAGGCTCCATTAACTAAAACCAAAGACATTGTGACACCCCTTAATGTCTTAGATAATCTTTAGAACTATGAAATATCTAAATTGATTCACTGTGTCCAATTATACAATGTGCCCTACGTAATTCGATATCCAAACAATGGGGCTTTTACTGAGCTAATTTTTCCTAAATTGAAACTCCAATAAATCATAAAAATATCCACTCTTAATTATCCATCTTCACTTTGTCTAATTTACCTGGTGCCCAATCTCACCCCAAATCTTTTCTTGTGAATTACACTAAATGACCCAAAAATGTTCAGCCAAACGACGCTCCAAATTTATGCAAACTTTATCAACGGAAGCCCAAGAGACTCTGAACACAAGTACTTTACCTTGGTGCAAAGTCATTGCGGGTGGCCTAAACTCGATCCAACCATCGACCAAACCATTTCATCAGATCTTTCAAACAAAGAGAATCTCAAGAAAAGACCACTGGAATGAGTCTGCAGGGTCCAAAATTGGGGAGAGGTATGGGCCTACCGGATCGGCCTAAAACAACAAAATTAGGTGACCCAGCGCGGCGGCTGGCTTGCCGCTGCTCACGCCCCGATCCGGTGTGCCGTCGCGCTGGTCAGGAATTTCAAGGATGGTCAGCCGGTGGTGGCACTCCTAGTCGGCATGCAAAGGTGGTGTCCTGAATACTTCCACACAAAACCCTTTGGCCTAAAAGGTTCAAAACGACCCACTTAGGTCCACAGTTTCGGGGAATTTCTCTAGGCTTGAAGTTGAAATGAGTGTTTTGGGATAGGGATCTATTTGGCATGAAAACTAGGTTTGAGAGAGCCTAGGTCACTTTCGTAAGAACCGAGGACAAACCCTCGGGACACAGCAGAAATACCGCTTGCTCAACTTTTATGCCATAACTTTTTATCCGTAACTCGGATTTTGACGCTCAACCTGGCCTATGAACCTCGTGATGACGAGGCCTACGAGATGGTCTTAGTAAACCCAAATTATTCATCCTTGAAAAGCCAACTTGGGTCCACATACTAATTGTCAGTCAAACTTGGTCAAACTTAGTCGTAAACTTGGTCAAACGTGTTAAAAGCTTGTATTATTTTGGGTACGGTCGTTATTGTGGACTACTTCTGAGACACCTAATGGCAAGCAAATCATCTATAAAGGCTATGCATTAGAGGATCGAGACTGGCTGACAAGTCCTACCGCCATCGTGATTGTAGATGTCGACTACACAATTTATAATGGGAGCGCAGATAATATGTTTATTTTATTCTGGTATAGTTTAACTAATGCTGCTATAGTCTTTAGAGGACTTGAGGGTCCGGCCGTGACAAGTCCCTACCGCCATCCGAGATTAGAGATGTCGATCACACACTTCGATAGCCGGAGCAAGTAGATAATACCGTTTATTTTACTCGAGAGAAGTTTACCGCGGGACTTTGCATCCATGTCCCTTCTTTGGTGAAGTAATTCCTATACTTCACTAGGGCACCTTCTGTACTTGTACACTCGAATGTATTTAAGATTCTTATGGGTCAGAGGGCAAACTTTCTACCACCATATATTTCGCTGCAGAGATTTGTTTTATTTATACCTCAAGCTTGGGATTGGGGGTCACCTATCTATGTCAGCCCACAGCCCTTGCTAATTTGTAATCTGCCCCTTGACTCCCTAAGACCAAAGGCAAAAGGGGTTGTTCGTTAAAGGTCCGTGGTACGAGCTGCCTCCAGTGGCTTCGACTCAACTAGCTCTAGTTCCCCCGCTTGTTTTAGTCAGGCGACTTGTACCCCCTAGTTCTCTGTGTTTTTGACATGCCCCTCATTTATGGAATTTTGCTTGTTTTGACATGTTCTTCTTTTCTGAAATCTTCGTAAGTAGCATAGTGAGGCCGACCGGTTAGTCAGGGGAAGGCCTGAGTGTATTAAACGCTCAGAGATCATTGAGGGTGAGCATAACCACGAGCTCCTCTTATTGTGAAGAACTTGCAATAACTAGGTGCCATCCCTTTCCTTCCATAGTTCACGCCATCCCTACCCAGCAGAGCTTGTTGGGGGCGTAACACTTACTCTCACTCACTCCCAAAGTCAATCCCGCAAAGCCAGGAGAGATTTGCTTAAAAGCCTGTGCCGAGATTGCTCAAGAAACCTTGGCTACCTTTTGAGTCTCGCCTTCCTACCAATCACCTTCTGACGAACAAGATTCTCGGGCTTGATCCCTGCTTGAAGAAGAAAGAAGGTAAGATCATAGTCAAAGGAAGGTCAGGGGTTGGGAGGGCTTGTGGATCGGGTGGATCCAAATGCTAAGGACTTGACGAGAGAGGAGAGACGATATGTCTAGCCTCACTGCTAGATTTTCCGCGCGGATGCGCAAGCGGGCGATGAGTTCTCATGGAAACTTTATCCCCGACTCTAGCATTCGACGGAAGTGCCCAGCGCTGTTTCTAAGATGAAGAGACTTAGAGGAGCCCAACAGTGATTGCTATATACTCCCTAAAGCGAGCCTCCCAGGCCTTGTCGCAAGATTGAAGGCCGCTCCCTGCATGCTTCACGAGAGGCTCGGCATCACTGGAGGATGGGGCTCTCAAACGGGGCCCTATAATGTCACAGTACAGGAGGAGGCTCCCCGCAGGAAGCCAAATGCTTGTTCCCGCCAGGGCTTGAAAATGCTCGTCTCAGAGGGCTAAGGCGCCTTCCGTGCTGGTGTCAACTCACCCACAACTGGCGAAGTGGATCACCATACACGTCTGCTCCTCGGTCCTTATGCCACCTAATCGACATCGATCGAAACCCTTCCAACTGTAGACACTTCTGTCGCTAATATGGGAGACCTCTACCCTACCAACCTTCGCATATCGGTGGTCGCGCTTTCCGAAGAGTACTCAATCTCCTTCGCCGACTATTTGGATAAAAAGTCCTACCAACGTATCAAGATGGAATCGCACCTTTGCAAACGCCATGATTTCAATGGCACCGAGCCGGTATGGTTTGTCTTCTAACGCTGATCGCGGGTTCGCTACAGATTTCCTTCTAAATCCTTTCCTTTTGTAGGCTGTCATCACCATCTGGAATATGGCACACCAACATGGGGAGCTTCACCATAGGCTTGAAGATGCTCGAGAAGCTACTTCGCCCTCTATGCTCCGCCCACTGGTCATGATCACGCCCTAAGGCCCAGGTAAGGCCAAGAGAAATGAGAGGCCATACCATGAGAATGAAGAGGACGAGCTAAAGAAGAGTTCAGTCAGCCTCACCACTGCTGGAGAAGGAGGGTGGGATGCAAAGGCGTGAGCGGAGGATGAGTTGGCTAGGGTTCAAGATGCCTTGGCGGTTGTGGAGGAGGCTAGGCTCAAGGCTAAGGTTAAGGTTGCCTCTCGAGTTTGTCAACTTCCTCACGAGACGGAGGCAAAGAAAAGATGAAGTGTCTTTCCTCCGCCCCAGCCGACAACGACAAAAAGCCAATGGAGGAGGATTACACAGGAAGGCTTTGAGGCCATCTTTGCCTATGGCTACTAAAGTGTTGTATGTTCAAATACAATATCCGTGAGACCCGCCTAAAAGCTCCCCGACGATACGCCCAACTCCTCTGGGCCTAATTTCCTCCAAAGTTCTTCGTGGGACCCTAGGTGCCCCTCTTGCCTCAGATCCATTAAGGCCATAGGCAATGGGTGGATCAGAGCAAAGCGACGAAGGTCCAGAGGAGGCTCCTACCGGCGATCATAGACAATCTGTCCATCTTTTCTTTCTCCTATTTCTTTGTCGGGTTTTTGTAAGGGGCCCCGCTGGGCCGCCTATAATATATATGAACTTCATGTGATCAATGACGCCTTCTACAGACACGAGCCATTATGATTTTCTTTACTCATGCAATGAACCCCTTTCTCACATTCTATTCAATGAATCTTGACTCAGATAGCCGCTTAGTGGATTTCAATGTTAAGTTTTATAAGATCTAGAAGCTGGTATGGTTCGCAAATGGGTCAACAAGAAAGGCACCATTTTAGTTTTAGCTCTAGCAAACAAAGCAGCCATTGCTATGCTTAGACATGTGCCAGAGCCAGGAGCCAGCTCCTGGTCTTTGAAATTGCCAAAGAAGTTTCTAAAGCCATATCTGGTCTTGAAAGTTCCAAATAAGTTTAGAGCCACATCTGGTCTTTTGAAAGTGCTAGTAGGCATAGAGCCACATCTAGTCTTTTGAAAGTTCTAGTAGGCTTAGAGCCACATCTGGTCTTTTGAAAGTGTCAGCAGGCTTAGAGCCACATCTAGTCTTTTGAAAGTGTCACTGAAGCTTGAGTCAGATCCGATCTGAAAGTGCCACAGCTTAGAGCCACATCTAGTCTTTTAAAAGTGCCAGTAGGCTAAAAGCCACATCTGGTCTTTTGAAAGTGCCAACAGGCTGTGAGCCACATCTGGTCTTTTGAAATGGGGGTTATTCAAAAAATTGAAGGAAATAATACCTTTAAAGAACACTTGATTGGTAATATTCCAAAGACTAAAAGAAAATACTTTAAAGATTTTGATTGAGCAACTCCCTTAAAGCAAAACTTTACTAATAATACCTTTTAAGGTGCAAAGCATTCCACATTTTGGGCACTGGTGCCCCGTTTAGTTTATTTAATGCGTAAGACCCAGATGGCCCCACTCTTACTGGCTACTTATGGCCTTCCCAATTTGGCTAAATTCTTCCAACTACTAGTCGCCATGTTTTCAATGACCCTTCAAGACTAGGTCTTCTACGAATGCAAGCCGCTTTTACATGCCTTTTATATAAAGTTTTTCACCTTTGTTGGTATGATCGCGATATTAATATCAAATTTACACTTACAGAGCTCGTCTGTCATATCTAAGTCTTTGGTGATGGCTTCACATTGGATTTTTTAGTGGATTTCGGGTCAACTGTAAGTATACTAATTCAGATGAATTATTAGGTTTACATCCCATAGGTAATAACACACCAGTGATATCTCCGCGCTCCACTCCACGTTATTAGTAGGTCCAACAATTTCCGAGTTCTTCATCCACTTCCTGCAATTAATGGTGACGTCAAACAGAGAGTTTGCTGATGTCCGCTCCTCGCTATCACTTCAAAACAGGCCGATAATAATAAGTTTCTGATTTTCAACTCATACGTAATTTCTATATACTTTGCTATCAAATTATGGTCCATTTTGGCCATAACTGATCGAGGTATTCTCGAATCGCGTACAATATTCTTCCACACAAATTGGATGACGTCCCTGTCTTTAATGGAGGCGAAGGCCTTAGCCTCTATCCATTTGCTAAAGTAGTCGGTGGCAACCAACAGTAGCTTTTTTCCCGAGCTAGGCTGTGAGGGCAAAGGGTCCAAACCATATCACTTCCCATCGAGCAAAGGCCGTGGGCCTCAATGGTGGTTAGATTCAGCCCAGCACCTTTAGATGGGGGTCATCGCTGCGGTCACACTTTCTTAAATAGGTGGCTGCATCCCCTGTCATGGTTAGCCAATAATAACCTTGTGTATGGGTCCTGTGAGCTAAAGTTCTACCTCCTTGATGGTTTCCGCATATCCCCTCATGGAGTTCAGCCAATACATATTGTCCCTGTTGAGTGGTAAGACATCTAAGATATGGCCCGTCTAGAGATCGCTTATATAATTGCCCATTCACTAGGGAAAACCTAGCCTCCTGGACTTGAATCTTGTGGACTTCAATCCCGCATCCTAGCTCGCCGAGCTTAGATAACGTGACGGCAGGGTTACCAAGAAGAGGATTCTTCGCCCATCTAACTCCACCTAGTCATCGTGAATGACGACACAGCCGGTAGTAATGCGAAGGAACACCGCTTCTCTTATTTAACGGATACGATCACCGCCGCGAAAGCTGCTCTCTTTTCATTCAAGTCCCCGATATGCTCGAAGCCTTAAGCAGCAACCTCTCAACCGCTAATAATTTGCATTCGCGATTCGACCATGTGTGTGTCAATCTCGTGTTTCATACTCCGTTTCAATTGTCCTGCACCATTAGTCGAGTCATTATGTGTGATGATGAGTTTTTGAGGATATAGACTTTACGAGGTCAACCCCGGGCTAGGATCATTTCATATTCGCCTCATTATTGAACCCGAGAAGCCCAACCACGGCCTCGGTTTCATTTTCTTCAGCTAGGGCTTTAAGTTACAAACCCACTACACTCCTCGCCTTAATAGATAGTTTAAGATCAAGATTATGATCCCACTGTACCCGGCCACACCAATCCTGATCCCCACTGGGGCAGCCCACAAAAAATTTGCCAATATCTATCCCTTTAATGTTAAGTGAGCTCATACGGAATACCAAATCTCTTAGTCTAATCCCATCGTATCCTTCTTGATAGGTCAAGCTTTTGTATGAAAATGTAGTGGCAGACATATTGGCTGAATAGTCAACATGTGCTCTGTAGTTAGGGGCGAAGCTTCTTAGCTGCCATGCGGAGGGCTAGTGTCTCCGGTCTGGCACCAGTATCGACGTCGAAAGTGAGTAAAAAACAGGTAAACTGTAACCAAAAGGGCACACGCTTGGAGTTGACGAGTGGTAAGAATACGCCGCTCCTCAGAGAAGCATGTTGATTACTGATTGAATGACTGACAATATTTGGGGACTGTCCCTAAAGCGAATCACTTACTAAATTACTAGAATTAACAAAACTTAAAATCAATGTATTGAATTATATCGATGATGAGAAACTTAGGATTTTATTGTCTCCGCCACACTTTAATAGGATGTCAATTCAATTAATGACCATTGGTATATCCATAAGAGCTATGCTGGTATTGATCTTTCAAGATATTCTTCTCAGATATATTACCATCTCACTAGTAGACACAGACTTCGCTCAACCTCGAATTCGAAATGCCTAAATGTGTAAACCCTAGTGCCACTTCATAAATTCAATATCTCTGCCTTCGAATTACTGTAAGGCTGCTTAACCCATGTCCTAGAAGTACTTTCTCTGACCTCAAACTCACAGCATGTCACGGCGCTGCATAACATGTAATTAAACCCGCACTAAAGCAAACAAGAACCTCATATTAATCCCAAACAATACTAAAACTGGAAAATCAATCCATCAAACTATGGTTAGCTAAGAAACCTCTAGAGAAAAAGAATTAGTTCATCATTATCTCACAATTAATAAGAATCTAATTATGAAGGGTCAAGAAGGACTACGTAAAATCCGCTCTTTCACATCCGTCCGAATCCGTCTTATCTTTTGATCTCTTACTCTTGTACTCCCTCCTTCTGGATCCTAACCCTTGCTTCAAATACTCCTTTTTCTTGAAGATGTGGGCCCATCAATGGCCTAGAAAGCTAAGTTTTTTTCGAGTTCTCGTAATGGAAAGGGAACCTCGCTTTGTCGCGACGAAGGTGGTTTTCATAGTCAGCGCACCCCAGCCTTTGATTTCGTGGATTTCGTTCAACGCGATGAAGGGATCCTTTCACGGGCGGCGTTTCGCTGCGAACCCGTACCCTTGGTCGGGTCCACCATTTTTTCGCTTCGCTCCATTTTGTTTTTCCGCCTTTACTTCCATTTGATTCCACTATCGCTATATTCGACAGGAACAAGATAATATGAGGGATTAAAAATATTATTGAACACCGAATCATGCACAAGCCGCAGAAGAACACCGGTGAATTCAATCAAATGCATGCATGATTCACCCCGATCACTACCCTAAACAAATTTGTCCTAAGTAAGAATGTGACTCTAACCAGACACTAAGAGTAATGCTAATTTATTAACGATGAGGTTGTTGCCCATAAGCCACAAAGAACATATAACTACCATCAGACCTAGGAATTACCTTGGTTTGTTCAACTATCAAGAGTCCTGACTAATAGTCTCAAGAACTAAGCCAACAACCCTTTTATTGCGGCTCAATAATCCTTCTAAAATAATCTATGTGCGCTAAGGTGTGGGATTCCAGTTAGTATAGATTGATTCCCTAAGATTCCCAAACTCGAGTTTAACCTCACTTAGCCTGAATAGGCTGAAGACAAAGTCGAGAATCCACCGAGTTATTCACTTCATCTAGTCCCATAGGTTAACTTAACGCATAATTGAAAAAGTGCTAGTACAAAAATTTCAGCGAGGGTTCTTGCAGAGGGATCCTGGTGACTTCACCGCCTGGTTAAGGGCACTGGCATTCGCCTCGACTTCACCCTAAACACTCGCCCAAACCTCGAGGCCCTAGATCGTGAAATCGCCCTTCCTCTCGTCCGTGCAGCAAGCAATAATGGTCTACCAATGCCTTCTGTGGCGTTAGGTATACTCAAGCCCGTCCCGCCAACCCGGCCATGATCCGAACCGAAACCCCCGGATGCCCTTGGCCAAGTCATTAATCAAATCTTTGAAGACGTTTTGATTAATTTTAATAAAGAATACTTAATCTCAATTGATCCGATCATGATCCAAGCCTGAGCCCTGGGCTTACTCGACAATTTCAATTATCTTATCAAACATTTGGCTTGTGTTATTCATTTTAGACTTGTAATTTCGCTTAAGATTTTACTGCAAGCCCATAAACATTTACAATTACCAAACGCATTCATAATTCGTTTACATTTAACAAAATGCCTTTACAAAAAATAATGACTGAGTTCAAACTGCTTATAAAATGTCAAGGTTCGAAGAAATGGAGTACGCACATGGATTTTATATACTCAGTTCCTTTATGACTCGAGCTCTCAATTCGGGTCTCGCTTCAATGTCTACCTATTCAGATCACATTGATAAAATAATATGCTAAGCATTTTCATGCTTATGTCTCTGCATCAGATTCACTTTTCGCTCTTATAAAACTGCAATGTCGTAAAATAATGCCTTTAACAATATCAATGTAATGTAAAAGATAATATACAAATACACTCTTTTCATCATCATTGAAATTTCGCTGCTTCAGGATTTATATGTTTAGAATTTGACATCCACGGCAGATTCAAACAGAATCCTTGGTCCCGTTTCATTATTCAAGAGTAAATGTGGTTTCACACTCCATATTACCATTTCAATATATATTTATAGAATTAGACATTCACTTACAAATTCATTGGTGAATCCTGGCCCCAGATGTCATTCAAGAGTAAATGTGGTTTCCATTTAACAATTACCATTTCATATGTTATAGAATTTACATTCACAATGCATTTAGCTGTGAATCCGGCCCCGCTTTTCATTCAAGAGTAATGCTTTCCATTTAACAATTACGGTTAACTCCTACGACGAATTCAGCCAGAATCCGCCATGTCAGTCATCTTCGGCAATACGCTTCAAATCAATTTACTTTTATGTTAAATTCGCCAGAAGCCAAATACACGATACATGCAAGATATTTGTCAAACATTTTAAATAATGATCATTCGACCGACGATATGCATATTTCAAACAGAGAGCACATGAGAATAAAGAAATGCGATAGAACAAACTCGGAATAAAGAAATACCAGAGAACAAACCACCATCAACCCGCTTCTTCGACATCAACTGAATGCCATCGCCTCACCCGCACCTAGTCAATACAATTTATTCACTTTAAGTGATTAAGCAAATAATCATACTAAACGATGATTCAGGCGGGGTGCCAAGCTTACAGGTGAGAGGTACTGTGACGCTTCGGCTTCTAGTTCCCAATCTATTTGAACATCTCTTAATCATTTAATAAGGTTCCTATATTAATCTGTACGAATTTAGCTCAAATATAAAACTACATAATCAAGTCATTTGGCTCACATGCATTTGACACCTTGGACCCCATCGTACATGTTGCATTCTCATTGGGCCTCAGATTCCAGACAGTCGGGACCTCGTATCAGCATGTTGGCCTTCGTGGTGTGTACCAGACACCCCTCGCACTGCATTCGATACATGTTCTGAAATCATTCCATTGCTTCTTTGCCACTTTTGATACCACCTCCTTATATAACTTCCCATTCCTTAATTCCTCAAAAATCATCATGGAAATCATCCAAAACAACTTCAAAATACTTGTATTGGTGGTTTGGAACTTCATACCACAAAACCCTAGGTAAAAATCCTATGAATTCACCCAAAGGTCCATCAATTCTTCTAAACATCATATAATTTTGATGATTCCATGTTTATTTTCTACCATTTGGGGTTTTACCCACATAACCTCAACAATTCAAGGGTTTGGGTGATCTCTTCCACAAAACCCTGTGATACAGAGGAACAATTCTCCAAACCAAAGCCTTAGGAAATCAAAACAGCACTGATCCCCAAGTTGAAAACATACCTTTTTGATCTTCTTCTTCTCCTCCTCCTTCTTCCTCTTCTTCCTCTTCCTTCTTGCTCTTTTCTCTCCTCTCCTACGAGTTTGCTAGGGCAATTTGGAGACCAAAATATGAATTTTGGTTTTATCTCCCTCCTTTATACTCCCATAATTCTCCATATTGCAATTAAGTCCTTCACCCTTTTTAATTTTGCAAACTGTCTCTGTTTTATTTCTATTATGGCCTCCATCTTTACTCCCTTTATGATTTTTATATCCCTTAAGGTAATTAAATACCCTTGTTCTAGTGCCACAATTTCTTGTTCACTAACTTTATATTTCACAATTTGTCAATTTATCAATTTTCCTTAAAACTAAGTTTTGCTCTAATTCATACCCATAATATATATAATAAAATTATTATAAAAATTCTAGGGTATTTTTGGGGCGTTACATTAGGCTTTGAAAGGCTCCTTGAACTGTGCCCGGGATTCCAAAGGGATAATCCACTTATTTCACACGAAGCCCCTTCCCCCCCTTTTTTTTTATTGGGGGTGGGCCTGGGTGCGCGATCCTCTTTTCTACTGTCCCACCACTTAGTGCTTAAACCTTCCTGTGTTAATAAGACTTTGCATGGTATCCGGAGTCAAGGCATACCCCGGATCATGTGTGTGTGTGTGTGGTAGCCATTTTAGAAATCGATGCGTCTCGAGACTAAGGCGAGGGGAATAAGCATGGTCATCCCTGGGTCTCATACTCTGCAATTCCGATCATCTACTAACCCGGTCTCTATGTCATTGAACACTGGTTTTATGCTATTAATACAACTCCTATCACGCCATCATGGTTAATGATAAGGTCGCGACATCTACTAATGACGCTGGGGAACCGCCGTATTACGATGTCGATATGCGCTGGTCCGTCGTCTTTAAACATACTAACTGAACAAAATGAAACAAGACAAAATTAAAAAAATATATGTTCTAAAAACATCCAAAAATAGCTAACATAAACTAAGATGCGTAAAATAATGAAGATAAAACTACATAATAACTAACTCGAAATGCTAACTCAAACCTAACCTTTAATACTAATGCAGACACAAACCAGCGTACTCCCCAAACTTGAAACTCGAGAAGTGTCCCTAACGCGTAAAAGAAAATAAAGCAGAAAGGTAAAGAAATACGTCCTAGAGAAAAATATATCATTGCGGTGGTGCCGGTGGAATGTAAGTCGAGCTAGTCGGGTGATCTAGTCCCGGGCCGTTCCTGATACGGCCATCTCAAATTTCGATGGAACTATCCCGGCTCGTGGCAACCCTAAGTGGCTCTCGAGACTCCATCCCATTGTGCATCGGGCGGGTAGTGAGTGCATGGATCTGGTCAGCCAGGGACTGGGTCGAACTAGAGGGGACCTTAGGGTCGCCCACCGGGTCGTCAAGGGGGTGGGGCGGGCCACCGGGACATCATCGTTTACCACAAAGGCTCTAACTTCACCCTAAGTAGCGGAATGGGAAGGTGCTGCTGCACCTGCTCCTCGAAATCCAACATCGGAACTCCAACTGATCGGCATAGCTCGGTGATTAGGGAGGGGTGGATCAGGGCACCAGTGCAGCGTCCATGAGTTGACTCGATCAACCCCCGCTCAATGATCATCCCGATGTCAAACTGGAATCCCTTGGTCATGGAATACAGGAGGATCGTCTTGTCCTTTGTCACTGTAATGAGATGTAGTGAGGGTTTAATCTTAACACATAGAAAATTATACCAAACCTTCGCCACGGGCGTGAGTGATGTCATCATAAATGTGGTGAACTCATTGATGGTGATGCGCCCACACGCCAAGACTGTAAGCCCTCGCATCAGCCTTAGAAGTTTGTATCTCGCAAATAAAGCTCTGCAGATTCTCACTGGCCGCCGTCCCTCAGTTGGAAAATATGGTCGATGGGCCGAGCTCTGAAGTCAACCCATTGACCTTGGACAAACATTGTGGTGCCGACCCGAAATGGTAGGTTGGAGTAGAACTCTCGGACGACCGGGGCCACTTAAGGGGTCGGGGGATCACACAGGGTTTTCCAACCTCGAGTCTGGATGGTGAAATTAAATAATGCATTCGAGGTCTAAAAACTCCGCTCCCAGATGAAGGAACGGCTGTGCGACTGGTATAGAGCTGCCTCGCTCCCGAGAAATGAAACGACGCTAGATTGTCCGGCGGGAGGTGCCGTCGATGTGGAGCCGTTTTACGTTGCTTCGGCCTGGATTGCCTTCTTGCGCCATACTAGTCACCGAATTTCCGCTTGAAATCCTCAAAAAAATGCACACAAGAAGAAACAAGACAAAGGGGTGCACCAAAAATTGCTTGGAGGGAACAAATGTCCGTCGTGGGTATTTATAGGTGAGGCTGAATACGAGCGCCACTTCGCTCCCGCAAGGACCCTTCACCGCACATACTTACGCAATGGCCAGAAGGTGGTTCACGCGCTTAATGCCCTCAAGAATATTTCTTCGCAGTCAAGCGGCAAGCTTCGCCGTGGACTAGAAGTATGGCAATCGCGGTTCTTGCCTCCACCTTTAAGATTCACAAGATATTAAAATAATTATGTTGGGGATGTCAAAAACAAAAATTCTGTAAAACAATCAAGAGGAATGGAGATAATACGAAATTAGGGGAAAAGAGAATCTCACAATGCTTAGGTTACCTCCCATGAAGAGCTATGTTTAACGTCGTTAGCTCGACATTCGTGCAACGAACATGTTGTAATTTAGAGGAACTCTGGACGCTTAACACACTTCGTGGTGCTCAAAACCACGTCAGTATACACCATTTCTCGCTACGCCATGCCCTTAACCTTTGGGTAATTCAGCTACACGAGACTTATCCCGGAGTTTCACTAATTTTGCCTGCAAGATCTCTTTTGGGGTTTATGACCGAGGTATCTTTGTTAGTGGTCGCTAATTGGGGAGCCTACGGCCTAATACATGAAAGGTGATCTCTGCCTTCTGTGTTCTCACCCCGCTCCTTAACATCAATCACTGCTCACACGCTAGAAATGGCTCACTCAAGATAATAGGTATTTCTTATCTTCCTTCATATCTAAACAATGAAATCGCGTAAAATGAACTCATTCCACTTCACCGTAATACTCTATCACTCCCTGTAGGTGTTTTGACCTATCTCGCTAACCGGGAGGACTGCAGCCTAGCGAGTCACCTAATCCCAATCGTCCGAATATGATAGCAAAGATGAGGTTAATACTTGCCCTGTGTCACACAAGGCTTTCAATGGAATTTCAAATTGTGCAATTTTATTTGCAAATCGCTGTGATCTTTCACCAGGGCGCTGGCCAGAGGATATACCTACACTCTTTAGTGAGGCTTCATCGTCTCAAAGTCCGACAGCTTTCTTTTCGCGCATTTCCATGAATTTCACGAATCGGGCATTTTCTCTAATGCATCGACAAACGGAATATTTATGTGGAGTTTCTTGAACACCTCCAGAAATTTAGTGAATCGTTTATCCACCGTGAAAGCCACATTGAGGGTACTGGATTAGATAAGAGGTTCACCATGTCTGGGCCGACCTTTAGCCTCTCGCTTTCTTCTTCATCCAAATTTTTCTCGATGGGGTTGTTCCCCCGTCCCTTGGTCATTCCGGGGCTGGGGCCGATCACTTCTTCCGCCTTCGCTTCTATCACCGGCGGCCGCCCCTGCACCGCTAGTTCGCCACCTCAATGTGACTTACCGCTCGCTTACCCCTTTCACCTCGAGTTCACATCACACACCATTAGTTACCCGCTGCCTCGAGTTCACATCGGAAATTATACATTAATGCTCCCATTTGCTGTCAGCAGGTGGCCCATTTGGCTCATCTGCACCTCTAAGTTTCTCAGTTGTGCCGCCTGATTGTTCAACTGGGTGGCATGGTTTTGCAAATTCTCCTTTGTCTCATTCATAAAGGTGGTGTGTGGTGGCTTGAGTTGAGCAAGTTCTTGCTCCCGAAAGTCTACTTTTCTCTCGGGGGATGGTTCATTCACTAAGGGTGAGTGGCATGTTGTTTGATTATTCCTCGACCATAATTCTAATTGTTACGATTACCTTGGTTACCCCTCGACCACGGCCTTGATTCTATTTTGGTACCTGTTTGATAAGCACTTCCTCCCATCTTGTCCCTTGCGCGAGTGATTCTGGCGATTCACGTGAGCACACTCTTATTAAATCTACGGCCCGACACTCCGTAGTCTTGTCTTGTCCACCCGTAAGATTCATAAATTTCCCTAAAAAACTATTCTTAATAGCATTT